>JAGGCT020003351.1:0-14323 GCA_017654935.2 Phymorhynchus buccinoides | reverse complement strand
GGATTAACGTTTTGGCACACATTTATCCCAATGATGCAATCCCGCTAAGAAGGATAAAGCAGAGAACATCTTATAGATGCCACGAGCGTGTTCCAGAACCAAACTAGCAAACCAAAAAATGGCTTCACATTATGCTGGGTTGCGTCGGTCAAAGTTTCATGGCGGATCAATGTGTCTGGGGAGCTGTCGTGGGGACGGTCGTGGTGCGCACTAGGAGGAGCGACCTCACTCACGGCTGGCTTCCGTGACTAAGATAAATTGTGTCGTCAGTAGGGGCTTAGTAGGTGGTTCCTGACCAGGCTCCGCTGAAAACTCCACCGAAGTGACTCAGCAAGCAGTGCAGTGTGCTCCTCGGTTGGTGCCTCCTGACGTCCTAACATAGATCGCTCTCTGGACCTGCTGGTCTCAGATTCTGAGACCTGAAACGTGCGGAGGTGTGGCTGCGAATTGGGGGACTCGGAATGAGGCGGCGTGTAGCAACGCCACTGTGCGGCCAGAATAGGGGACAGCAAAAAAAACCCCACAAAAAACTGCGCTTGACATGGCCGAGAGTTCACAACAAAACAAGGGCGTCGCGAGCGGCAGACATGTCCGTCACCGCAAGGCCACGCATATTTCGCATGCTATCCTGCAAACCGCTATTCGGAAGACCTGTCAAAGGAGAGCTGCCGCGAAGCGAAGCGAGCGGGCTGTAGATACTAGTACACAAATAAAAAGCAGTGTATTCATTTCGACCGTGCAGCCCCAATGCCATCATAACCATGGGCGAAAGAGCTCAGGCCATGCGCCGGAAAATCAGGATTAAAAAAGCTGATGGAAAGAGTATTGCAGGCCAAGATTGTGGCCATCTTGTCATCCAGAACCACGCTTCGTATTAAGCTCAAGCATTTCTGCCGAAAGCGATGGCAGATTTCGTACAAATTAGTTCCCCCACATTCTGAGTTCTGTGCTTGTAACTTCCTCTAATGATGTCCCACTCTCTTTTGACTGTGTCTATTCGAGTCCCTTACTTTCGGGCATCTACTATCTTTGACTAATTGCGTCCATTCTCCTAGCCTTTTCCCAAAACAAATCTTCCAAATATGTTCTACCTGGAAGCTCCTCCCGAAAATCGGAATGTGTTGCTGTACGCAGCGGGGAGACCAGTGAAAACTGAAAACCGGACACATACGTACTTACCAATTAAGTCCATATGGCCCTGGAACGCAGAAGAAGAAGGAAGAAGAAGATGAGGATTAAACAAGATGATACTAACTATCTCCATCCTTTTGCATACACACACAACAACACACACACACACACACACACACACACACACACCATATATATATATATCACACACCACACAAACACACAACACCAGACACACACACACACACACACACACACACACACACCCACACACACACACAACACACCACAGACACCACAGACACCACACACACACACACACACACACATCACACACACACACACACACACACACACAAACCACATTGGGCATTATTTTTTTTTAATGTTTAAACGTGTGCACGGTTCATGGATGGGAGATTATTAAAACAACATTGAAAGTGTCATTAACGGCACCTCGGACAAGCTTGATTTTAGTTCATGACTATTTGTAGACCTCATCACCAGTATAATAATACAATCCCGAAGCTTAATTCCTCTTTGTTTGTTGTTGTCCGCTTGGAAGGTCTTTCCTATCCCTTAACAACAATCATTGGAAAGAAACACTGGCCCTATCTGAAAGGAAATAACGTGAAACAAATAGCTATTGGGTAAAACTAAAAGCAGTCAGAATGTGGGAAATTGGTGTTGTGCTGTGTTTCAGGGGCGAGTTTCTCAGATAACGGTCGCGCGTAATAACGCTTACGGCAAACGCGGGCTAAGAAACATTTTACAAACAAAACTTGCGGAAGAATGAGTACAGCTAGTCTGATTGCGTCAAATTTTGTTTATATTTTAAACAACTTAAGGACCATCGAACAAAAGAAAAGTATTCACTCCATGTAGTCATTTCCGTGATAGTTCGCCACGAGTCAGTTTCGGAGCAGTCACAAGAAGTTTTTGGCAAAACGTCGGCAAATGACGGCATTCTTAGTACTGTTTTTGCCGATTGCCGCTCACGTACGTAACGTTAGCCCTTTGTGACTCGACCAGTGATTAAGAGAATGTTTATTTTCCCCCACGTCAGAAATATTATGTGAAGCTTCACTTTTTCTCCACTGGAAATTAATACCCCCCCCGGTTCACTGCTGGAAAGAACGTCCATAACAACTCGTTTATTGTCTCCCCAACACAAGGGGAATCGTGTGTGTGTGTGTGTGTGTGTGTGTGTTGTGTGTACTGTCCCGTCTGTCGTTCTGTCTGTCTGTCGTCTGTCTGTCTCGTGTGTGTTGTGTGGTCTCTCTCTCTCTCTCTCTCTCTCTCTTATCTCTTCTCTCTCTCTCTCTCCTCTCTCTCTCTCTCTCTCTCTCTCTGTGCGTCGGTATTTGTTGGTGTGGTGTGTGTGTGTGTGTGTGTGTGGGTGTGTTGTGTGTGATCGGGGGTGTGTGGTGTGGTCTTTCTGTCTGTCTGTCTGTCTGTATGTGTCTGTCTGTCAAAAGATCTATTGAGAAATAAAGAGCTGAACACAATGAAAAAGTAATACGAAGCAATCGGAAAATAATCAACATGCCAACAAAACATCCAAAGTATAAAACATAGCCTAATGATTTAATTTTCATTGTTTTTTTTAATATAACGCATTGAAATAACTCTATTGAGAGAGAGAAGAGAGAAGAGAGGGAGGAAGAGAGTCGAGACGAGAGAGAGAGAGTGAGCGAGAGGAGACGCGAGATCTCGAGAGAGAGAGAGAGAGAGAGAGATTAGAAGAGAGAGAGATATGTAGAGAGAGAGAGAGGTATAAAATGAATGGGAGACTGAAGTGAAAAATTGGTGTGTGTGTGGTGTCGTGTGTGTCTGTCGTTCTGCCTGGTATGTCTGGTTTATATGTGTATGCGTGTTTCTGTCTGCCGTCCGTTCTGTGTGGGTGTCTGTGTGTCTGTCTGTTCTGTGTCTGTCTGTCCGTGTGTCTGTCTGTCTGTCTGTGTTATAATGTCTATGTGTGTTTCTGTCTGCCGGCTGTCTGTCTGGGTGTCTGTTGCGAGCGCGCGCGCATGCATCTGTCTGACTCCATTCACCACCTTAGAAAATAAAGTATATGATCATCACGTTAATATTAACCATGTCAAACTAATTGCCTCGTTTTCTCTGTGCTGGTGTGTGTTGCAGTAAGTTCCAGTATGACTGTTCATTGATGTGCCCGTTACGTGGTTATTCCCTCGACAACGGGGGAGTAGACCTATAGTAAAACGGTTGTGAGTTGGAGGGCGTTGGGCACATAGTTGCCGTGGTCCTGAGCACGTCGTGAAACGGATGGGTAGGCCTACATGCATCGATGGGACGTTGCTAAATCCTCTCGCGGATGGGTAGGCCTACATGCATGCAGGAGTTGCTAAAATCCTCTCGCGGTATGGTAGGCCTTACATGCATGCATGGACGTTTGCTAAACCTCTCGCGGATTCTGCTTGTCCTTATTAGTCTAAAAATGACCCTGTTTCTGCCTTCTTTTTTTTTTGGGGGGTGGGGGGGGTATTTATTGGCCAAGTATTTATCGTACCCGCCCTGTTACATTACCACGCAACATTCGCGGCCATGGTACCCACTGGTTCATGGAAATTACAGCTCGGGACATTAAGGAAGAACATTGCGGTTTTTGTGAGTACTTCGTGGGGGAGGTTGCACTGGCGGTTCCAAATGCAGGAATCTGAATAGGTTGTAGCTGATTATCAATGATATAAAATGGTATGGGAGACCCTAGGCCTTAGAGTAGGGCAGGTATCCGCGAGAGAACAAAAAATGTATGCGAAAGGACTAACAGATGCTTGCTTACCTTTCATATTTTTCATACTTTCCTACTAACTCTGATTAGCTCTGTTAAGAACATAAGCGGATGAGCAGAAAGGCACAGGTTTGATGGTACGATAGTTCTGGGCGTGTATCTTGCGCGGCGCTGCGGCGCGCGCCCCCCCCGCCCGCCGACGCGCTCGTGGTGTTTGTGTGTGTGGTGTGTGTGTGAGAGAGAGAGTGTGTGTGTGGTGTGTGTGTGTGTTGTATGTGTGTTAACGTGGGTGGAGTGTGGTGTGTGTGTGCGTGGCTGTGGCGTGCGTGCGTTGCGTGTGGGTGGTGAGTGTGTGTGTGTGTGTGTTGTGTGCGCGCGCGCGCGCGGTGTGTGTGTGCGTGTGCGTATGCGTACATGCGTGCGTGAGTGAGTGAGTGAGTGCGTGCGTGCGTGCGTGCGTGCGTGCGTCGCGTGGTTAGCGTGGCGTGCGTGCGTGGTGTCGTGTGTGTGTTTGTGCATGTGTGTGCGTTCAATTCTTGTTCAATTTCTTTGTTATTTATTGCATTTCGTTTTTTGATATACATTTGTTTTTTTCAATGTCAGTACAACTTTTGATAGTTAATCCTCACAATATATTGGCGTCCAGGTCCCGTGTCGTGTGTGTGTGTGTAGTGTCGTGCGTGCGTGCGGAGTGTGCGTTTTTGTGCGTGTGTATGTGCATGCGCGCCGCCTTGAGCGTTCAGCGTAGGTGTGTTTAATTGTGTCAAGTCAGGTCAAGTCAAGTTCAAAAATCATCTTTAGTTGAGGGTTAAAGAGTAGGCTGACAAAGCTTTTGTTGTCATCCTGCCCTCATAACAAAAAGAACAAACAATAATAATTTGAAAAAAAATTATATCAATGAAAAAATAAAATATAACCGCAGGAAGAAAAAACATAGAGAACATTCATAGAATGAGTATAATTTTCAACAAACACAATCAAAAAGGAAAGAGAGAGAGAGAGAGAGAGAGAGAGTGTGTGTGTGTGTGTGTGTGTGTGTGTGTGTGTGATTGTGTCGTGTGTGTGTGTGTGTGTGTGATTGTGCTGATGTATGCTTGTGTGTGCAGTGTGAGCGAGAAGTGCTAGTGATTGTGTGATGTATGGTATGTAGTGTGGTGCTTTGTGTGTGTGTGTCGTGTGTATGTGGTGTGTATGTGTGTGCGCACGCGTGTGTCGAGAAGCGTGGGTGGTAGTGCGTTGTTAGCGTTGCGTCCGTGTGTGCGTTGCGCGGTGTGTAGTGTGTGTGTGTGTGTGGTGGTGTGTGTGCCTCTTGTTGTATATTTCCCGTACTGATCTGTGTTTCCTGGATCCGGTCTTTTCGTTCTTCACCGTCCTCCTTTTTGTTTACTGCCCTAGTTGTGTTTTCTATTTACCCCTTTTTACGTCTTTTTTATTTTGTTGTCTTTCTGTTGTGCCATCGTATTGTCCATGTACGGCCTATGTATGTGTTGTTTCGTACAACGAAATTTCTTTCTAAACGGGGACCAGAAACATCTGTAACGTAGGCGGTACCATTGAGTTCCTGAAGTGTGGGCACTGATTGCATATTGACAGCCGAGTAGTCTTACAGTGTTTAATAAATTGTATCTTTTGTTGTCATACTTTGACTTTTGAATTTTGCTGTTGTGGACGCACAATGTACAACTTGATGCACAAGGCAAACACCCAAATATTGTTATTGTTTGCCATCATCAACCATCACATCAATAAATCATAATCATCATAATCATCATCGTTATTATTATCACCATCATCATCATCATTATCTATCATCATCATCCTTATATGTTGTTAACTGTTAGCACAACTCCATTATCATCATATTCTTAATAGTCCTAACTATCAATCATCTCATAAATCAATTCGTATATTCCTTCTCCTGACCACCACCTACTCCTCATCAATCCACAGTATGCACCACTATTTATCATGCAAACATGATTCTTCGTCAACAAGATATCATCATCAACAGCAGCATCATTATCATCCATCAACTCATCCATCATTAACACACGCACTATCATGTCGTCATTCGTCCTCTCTGTCCTTCTACATCGAATTTCATCAGCAATCACCCCGTATCTACATCAGAAAAAGCATCTAATTTTAATGATACGTCCGTCGTTCTTCCCACGCTCCTGTCAGATCAAAACATTTATCATTCTAAACGTCTCTTTTGTGGTTTGACGGGGTAGCTGTGTCTTGGGTGTGGTTTTTTTTTGGGGGGTTCTGGAGGCGGGGGGTGTCTATTTTCCCTTTCTCTCGTCTCGTATGTGAAAAAAGAAAGAAAGAAAGAAAGAAAGAAATAATTAGAATAAAGAAAGAAAGAAATAAAGACAGAAACAAAGAATGAATGAAAGGAAAGAAAGAAAGAAAGAAAGTTGAATAGAAAGAAGGAAGGAAGGAAGGAAAGAAAGAAAGAATGAAAAAGAATGAAAGAAAGAATGTAAAGAATGAATAAGAAAGATTAAAAAAGAAAGAAAAGAAAGAATTAAAGAAAGAAAGAAACTTAGATACAGGGGAATTAAAACAGCAGCGAAGATTTCCTCAAATACAAATACGGCCTCGTAATTATTCACGTTTATTTAGCACTATCGCAAAACAGCCCGATTTCCGATTTGTGCTACCACCACGGCACATAAAACAATCACCTTACAAGCTTACACGCACACATGCACGCGCGTACATGCGCGCACACAGAAAAACAAAACACAATAAAACATTTGGTAAAGGTAAAGATGTAGGGTTAGGGCTCAGGGTTTAGTGTTAGGGGTTAGTATTCCAAATAAGGTTATTAGCTAAAAATGTTCCTAAAATACAGCTTTATGTATGGTAAGAAAGGCAAAAAACGGAAACATAGAATTAACCGAAAAATGAAGGGGGCGGTGGCACATCTTGGACCTTTATCCAAACATTTTTACAAAACACAAACCTTACCTTAAGCTGGTTTTATATTCCAAATGTTAAAATATATAACGTTGAGAGAGAATGGTAGAGAAGAAAAAAACCAACCACACCATTACGCCTTTCCTCTCTATCTATATAGTTTGCTTTCAATAAAACTTTTTTTGTGTCCTAATGTGTAAGTTTGTGAACACTAAAGATAACAGAAACTCAATAACTTTATTTTAATACTTTACGATTTGTCGTACACTGGGTATTGTTCTGAAAAGATAATAAGAAAATAATTTTGCTGATGACTACTTTTGTTTCCGGCGCACACATGAGGGAGATAGGAACATATTGCACATTATGCAAAGACAAAAACGCACACACACCTTTGAGATAAGACTCTTCAGTCTGCATATGTATTACTGAATCTTGCTTGTTCAATGCATTGAATATACAGTATTTTGCTCTTTGATAGTTGTTATGCTTTAAATTATGTGGCCCGGATAAGGTTTTGATACTAAGATTGTAACAGTCTTAAACATACACAATAAACATATACTAATTTTAGCCGACCTCAAGCCCCCACCCTACCCCTTTTATGTAATCTCTATTATAAAATCTATAAATGTTTCTATTCGCTAGTCACCCAGATACGTGAAAGCGTCCGTATTGCAACTCCCAGAAGAAGAAGAAACGATTTCGAGACTGGATGTGACATGGGAAATACCCGTGCTTTACAGATGTTCCTTGTGATGGGTAAGGGATTATGTCCCTTTCTGCCCAATTTTATCGACTTTCTGCGCAGCCAAATTAATACGAAAAACTAAAGAAAAGCGCACGAGAAGAGGAGAGAGAGAGCGAGAGAAGAGACGAATGACAAAGACTGTGGATTTGACAGCATGATATGCATGACGACGAGCGAGGAGTAATTTTTATTTTACGTAAGAATAATAGAATAAGCCGCGAGAGATCAGAGATTCAGAAAGAGACGTAGTGTGCGTGTGTGTGTGCTTTGTGTTTTGTCTATGTAGGGTGCGTGCAGTGCACGCGCGCGTGTGTATGTGTGAGTGCGTGTGTATGTGTGTGCGTGCGTGTGAGACGTGAGTGTGGGTGTGTGTTTTGTGGTGTGTGTGTGTTGATTGTGTGTGTGTGTGCGTGCGTGCATACATGCGTGTATGTGTTTGTGATGTGTGAGTGAGTGAGTGACGTGAGTTGAGTGAGCTGATTATCGGTGATTGATGTGCATAGGGTGTGCGTGCGTGCAGGCGTTTGCGTCGTGTGTATGTTTGTGTAGTGCGTTGCGAGGGCATGCGCGTGCATTGCGTGTGTGCTTTTCGTTAATTTGCCTCCAAATCCTCTATCTGTGTGTGTGTGTTTCTTCAGTCTTGGATTTCTTGTTGAATGTATTCGTCCTTTCCTTTTGTGGGAGTTGCACTCTGTGACTGTTGTTTATCGTGCACAGGTGGGTCGCGCATTGTCTACGAGGAGTGATCAGGTATTGATCGTTTGTATCCATATCAGCATGAAAATAGCTAGCCACCCCCACCATGTTGTCTTCTCGCTTTAGTTTGTGAGTGTCGGACGCTGTTGTCATATTACAAAGCATTAATTTATTATTTCGTCTATTAGTTCCGTCCTATAATATTATATATTATATTCATAATGATTTTATTATATGATATATGCGCACACAAAACACAAAAACGCCGGCAACCCAGTTAATGCCTAGTAACGGTAACGCCTAGTAACGATAATGCCAAGTACGGGTAATGCTGAGTACAGCAATTTTGATGCGATTCGGATAAGAAACGGTCGGAGTCGTATAGCGCGCGCGTTTCTGAAACCGGATTTGTCGTCTTCCGGGTTGGTACACGGATAGTTCACCGTCCCCGCGTGATCGTCCTGCCAAATCTCGATCGGTCCAGAAAAACCACGAGACTGAGACGAGGCGCCGAGAGGTCGGCGGATGCGCGTTTCGCGCATTTGCTCTTGAACCGCGCAAATGACACGGCCGCCTCGGTTTAGCCGTTGCCATCGGCCCAGTTAGGGCTCACAGCAAATTTGAATGCGATTCGGTCGAAAAACGGCGGAGTTTTATAAGGCCCGTTTCGTGTTTCAGACAGGACACACACACACACAGGGGGGGGGGGGGGTACCCACACACACACGGACAGTTGGCTTATTACTAAATATGATTAGTATTATTATTATTGTTATTGTTCCATTATTATTAATATTATTATTACTATTATTATTATTAATAATATTATTAGTATTAATGATGAGCAGGTGTTGTAGGGTGGGCCACAGAGTGCAAAGCGCGCTTTAACCTCGTATATCAATTTACCCCTAACGAGTGCGTAAGGATTTTCGCCTCTACAATCGGCAATACGGACTCCACGGCACTGAGTGGCACAGAGGCAACGCGCGTTCGCCTCGTATACAATTAACCCGAGTTTGAACGGATTTTCCCTCTCACACTTACACTAGGGCTGTAGGTGTCTGAGATACCACTAGAGGTAACGCGTTCGCCTCGGATACCCAATTAACCCGAGTTCGAAGGATTGCATACACTTCTCACTCTGCACAGTAGGCCTGTACCGGTCTTGAGGACACAAAGAGGCAACGCGCGTATTTCGTCCTCGTCTATTACAAGTACACACACACGCAATTCACGTATAGTGATGTTCCCTCCACCTCCCCCCGCCACTAGGCCCTTACGGTCATGACGACACAGAGGGCAACGCGTTCGACCTACGCTAATACAATTAACCGATTTTTTTCCCTCTCACTCTGCAATAGGCTTTACGATACTGAGACAAAGAAGCAACGCGTTCGACTCGTATACAATCATACCGATTTTTGCAAATCTCACCCTGCACTAGGCCTTACGGTCTGATGACCACCACAGATGGCAACGCCACGTTCGCCTCGTATATCAATTAACCGATTTATCCCTCTATCTACTGCACTCAGGCCACTACGGTCTGACGACCACAGAGGCAACGCGCCTCGCATCGTATACATATTAACCCGGAGTTCCGAAGGGATTTTCCACTCTCACTCTGCACTAATACGGCCTTACGCACGGTCTAGAGACACAGATGCGGCAACGTCGTTCGCCACGTATAGTATACCAATTATAACCCTATCTCACACTGCACTAGGCCTTACGGTCAAAATATTAGTCTCAACTAAACTTCAGTCGAAAGGGAACAAAAGCATCTTCTGCACTGTCACAACAAGCTCAGAATTAGATTCAGATTCGTACCCAACAATTAATTGGGATTGCTCATGTGACGATTCCATCACTGTAACTAGGCTTTTCTTTAGGCCTAATATAATGTTGCAACCTGTGACGGGCGGTAGGGCGGTGGGGGGGGTGGCGTATTTTTTTTTTTTTTTTTTTTTGTTTTTTTTTTTTTAGCAAGAACAGACATGAAACCTGGTGTTTGAACTGCACTAGCAATTATTATAGACTATAAAAAAGATATATAATCATAATGATAATGTGCGTTTTCATCTCGGACGTGAAATGTAGCCTTTTGACCTCCACGAAGTCTCTGCGCCTTGGCAATGACGAGCAGCTGTGTCCGGACCAGTTGACATATAGCTATAAGAACACCAAGGCTTGGCACACGTCGGCTGCGGTAATCAATAAACTCGGTCGCCACACACACGTTATTGTCTCATCCCTAGCTGATGCTCTTGTACCGTAGCGTTCAGGTGCTCCGGCTGTTAGAGATGATCCCTGCGCCAGGTCTTAGCCAAGGTAAGACAACAACAACAGTCTGTGTATAATGCGTTGGGGTTCCCCGTTGTTGAACTTAGGAGTGTTTCATTATAATAATATAGAATAGTGTCTGTGGCTGATTTACAAAATGTTTTGACATTTCCACTGGAGCTAGCATGGGTGCAACTACGCAAAATGAAAAAAAATGAAATGTTGGGGTCTGGGGTTAATGTCCCCCTGCAGCTGAAGAAAAAAAAAATTTATGAAGGTATTGCAGTTTGCTTATTCCACAATTTATACAAATGCTTATTTTAACCGCGTTTGAAAAATACAGTTGACACAAAAAGATCTTGTTTGACAAAATTAAAAAAAAAAAGTAAATTCCTTTTTCTGGTAAAATTCAAAAACAGGGAAAAGTTGCACCCATGGAGTTGTCTGTGTCGTGTATTATACCCATACCACCTAGGAATGTAGGCTAGGCTATGCCCCGCTGTTGAAATGAAATCAGATTAGTCAGTGTAGTTATTCAGCGCATGATGTTGTATGTCTTATACTGGAACAATAGAATAGTTCTTCTGGAATGATCGCTCTGAACATTCTTTCTGACTTTGTAAAATGAAAGTTTTCCCTTTTTTTTCAAAATCCTCAGTATGCATTTCGATTGTTATTGTAAGCTTGTGTAATGCTCTCCTTTCATCCTCACTCAATGAAATTGAATTGGATCCGTTTTGTTTGTCTAGATCACGGGGTTTAAAGACGCACTGACGCACCACGATTAAGTCCCTTGCGTTTTTTTTCTGGGATAAGCTGTGACCCACATACAAATGTCCCCAACTTCAAAATTAATTGAGGCTGCTCTTTAAAATAATGACTGTTCACACACATTCGTATTGGGCGTATTTGCATGGGAGTCAAACCTGGTCACAACACAAGATTTCTTACTTAGCTGCTAAGAGGGAAAACATTGTGAAAACCATGAATTTTGACACGTAACGTTGGTGGATCTAAAATGCCACTTTCAAGGTTAACAATCGCCAAGGGTCATGATTTGCTTCCAATGCAATACCCAATGCAATGCATGGCTTTGGATGTTGTTATATGTGTATAAAATGACAGCGTTCTTCTTCTTCTTAAAGAAAAATGGCATGATAATAAGTATGCCCCTTTCAAGGTTAAAATCGCCAAGGGTATTATTTGCTTCCAATGCAATGCATGGCTTTGGATGTTGCTTACATTGTCATAAAATGGGGGGGGGGGGACAGCGTTCTTCTTCTTCTTAAAGAAAAATGGCATGATAATAATTATGCCCCTTTCAAGGTTAAAATCGCCAAGGGTATTATTTGCTTCCAATGCAATGCATGGCTTTGGATGTTGTTATATGTGTATAAAATGACAGCGTTCTTCTTCTTCTTAAAGAAAAATGGCATGATAATAATTATGCGTTCAAAAATAACACGAACACTTCTTTCATTCAATTTTTGTTACGTGGTTCTTGTAATATTCGCAACATGCTTGCAAAAATGGACAATTTTTTCTTAGTATTGCATAACAAATAAATTATGCTTTACTTACTATCTCATGGCATTGAAGTTATTTTCTAGTCAAAATCTTCGACATTGTGTATGCGTGGTGCGAAAATGTGTTTTGCAGCATGGCTTTGATTGTTATACTGTTGACTGTATTATGGTTGTTGCTGATGATGATGTTGAATGTGGATGCTCAGTCTGGATCTGCTGCGTAGCTACGCGTATTACTTTTTTTTTTTAATCGTTTAAAAAACTAAGTACCATTTCTTTTCTATTTCTCTTAAATATCTAGTGGACTAATGCTACTCCTCTTTCGGAATCAGTTGTATCGGTTTAAGATGTTGTCATTCATTAATATTTTGTTAAAAACGCCACTTCATAATAGTCATATAATTGTTACATAACATTATATTATTATATACAAGTGTATCACATCATTGTAGGAGTAATTAGACACATATGTAAATGTGATACTATCTCTCCAAAAAAATTACCATGTTCATACAACAAATGCCCTGTGAAATCTCCGCAATGCTTTCGTGTTCAAACTTGCGATACCTTTCTTTTAAAAAAACCCACAATCCTTTGCGTGAGTTTGTTCCCAGAGTATAATTATCGTACAGTCGATATGTTGTTTACCATTGTTTAGAGCAGATCCTTTAGTAGACAGATGAATGAATGTTGCAATAGACAGTGTCCTGCCTTCTTTGCGAACAGTCAGTAAATCTCCGTAAATTAGTAATGTCGTATAAGTCCTTATAGTGCGTGATTAGAGATTGTTATGAATGAAACCCTTGACCATTATAATATAGTCATAGTGATCATAATATGCGCGTGTGTGTGTGTGTGTGTGGATGCGTGTGTGTGCTGTGTGTTTGTCGTGTGTGTGTGTGTGTGTGTGGGTATCCCCCCCGCTGGGCTTTGCGTCGTGTACGTGTGTGTGTCTGTCGTCTGTCTGATGTGTGTGATGTGTGTGGGTGTATGTGGATGTATCTTCTGTGTGCGCGCTTGCGCGCATGTGGTGTGCGTCGTGTGAGGTGTGAGCGCATGCGTACGAGCGGTACTAAGTGTGCAGTGTGTGATCGAGCGTGTGTGCCATTCTTACCAAGGCGTGTGCTGGCTATGCTGTAATTGTGTAGTCTGCCATGTGGTGTAGTGTAGGGGTTGGTCGTGCTGTATTGCGCGCTGCGCGCGCGCATTTATCTGTATCAGTAGTGTGTGTGTGCTTTGAATCAGCTGTGTGTGTGTGTGTGTGTGTGTGTGTGTGTAGTGATTGTGTGTGTAGTGTTTGTGGTGTGTGTGTGTGTGTGTGTGTGTGTGTGGGGCTGTGTGCACTCCTTGGGTGTGTGGAGTTATAGTGGCGTAGTCGCGCACGCGTGATGTGCGACGTTCGTGCGTGGGTGCGTTCGTGCAGTCATGTGGGGGTGGTACGTGTGTGCGCGCCGTATCTTATGTCTGTATGTATGTATGTCGTGTTTGTCTGTCTATGTGTGATGGAAGAGAAAGGCCAGAGAAAGAACAATGAGAAAAAGATGAAGACTGGAGGTAGAGACAGAATGAAAAAAGAAGAAAAACTCCAACGCACAACCCAAAACAAATGACCCTGAAGGTAAGAGATTGCAACGAGTAAACGCGAAGATTGGGTTCAAGGCGACAAACTCATTTCAACTTGACAAAGGAAGGAGGCGTTGGACCTCACAGGCGTGCCTCCTTCCTTCTCTTTCCTTGGTATCGTGTACCGACTATCGGTTTTGGCTACCTAATTAGCAGAGGAGGCAGCTACTATTGCGGAAGGGCTTGGTTTGGGCTGCTAATATGTTTATAAATGGGAGCGCGTTGTCCAGTGAGGTGCCGGTGTGTGGTGTGTGGGGGGAGTGGGGGGTGGAAGCACTCTGTACAGAGAGAGAAAAAGTAATTAGTAAAAAATCGGTAAACAGTCTAAAGAGAAGTTGTTGCCTGTCCAGATAGCAGAAGGGGGGGGAGGGTGGGGGAGGCAGATACCTCTTCATGGCGGGCTGGGCAAGAATTAGTTTTATAGTGGAGCTGTCTTGCCCCGGGTACATCCCCACTCTCCTCGGACAAAGGGATCTAAGGCCGAGAGTTGGCCGTTGGGGAAGGGTACCCAAAGGCCCAACCAATCCCCTTGTGCTCGACACCCAGCACCCGAGCCGGTGCAAGGGGCCCTGTTCGCGACGTCCCTAGTCCTTCCACGAAAGACTGCAGGGGAGACAATTGACACCCGGATTC
>JAGGCT020003350.1:12500-14328 GCA_017654935.2 Phymorhynchus buccinoides | reverse complement strand
GAAAGTATCAAAAACGCCGCAAGCAATGTAACCTGAACCGTGTTTTGTGCACTAGTAGTCCTACTACAGGTAAACTTTTGCGAAGTTACTTGCGAAGTTTAGGCCTAGCCACACTGTGTACGATTCGACCGATTTACTACGATCCGATTTTGACATCTGTCAGGCATGATTGACGCAAAAATTCTGCTGTCTACGTAAATCTGATGATGAAACCCTACAATAGTTAGGTGAAGACGGGGTAAAAAGCCCATGGGCGGGTAAGAAGCCCATGCCAATTATCTCATGAAATAAATAAAATTTCAGTCACATTTGCCCATGAGACGAACGCTAAACATTAACACTCGTCTCATGGGCAAATGTGACTGAAATTTTCTTTATTTCATGAGATAATTGACATGGGCTTCTTACCCGCCCATGGGCTTTTTACCCCGTCTTTAACACTCGTCTCATGGGCAAAATGTGACTGAAAGCGAGTGTTAATGCTTAGCATTCGTCTCATGGGCAAATTTGACTGAAATTTGCTTTATTTCATGAGATAATTGGCATGGGGCTTCTTACCCGCCCATGGGCTGTTTACCCCCGTCTTCACCTATGTTCACTATAAATTATGTTGACGGCGATCGACAAACTATATTTTGTAGTCTCCCGTGCTCGAATCTGATCAAATATCTTAGTTTTTGTTTGTGGCACAAGCCACAAACCTATAACTCACTTTGTCGGTCGGTCTGTCTGTCTGTCTGTCCGTCGGTCCAACATTGTCACACATTTTGCAAAATTGTCGCACATATTTTAAAGGAGAAAAAAATACTTGGACATAAAGTAACATTTCAGTTGTCATATCTACATATCTACAGTTTTTACGTATGGAAAGAATTATATACTGAACAAAGCACATGAATCGTCATTTTAAAGCTGGAAAATAACAAGCGCGAAATCGCAATAGTTTGTGGCACGCGGTCTATTTTTACCACTCCAATCATGAGTTACCTCCCCTGGCTTTTCAATAATTTAAATCTGTAAACCAGAATGTTATCTCTGCACCATTTCGTAACTTTTTATATCTTTTGGAAAACATTTAAAACTATGTATCCTACTTATACTCATCAAAAGAAGCACCGCATACTCGTCGTGTCTGTTGTAGTGTCTGTATTACATATGTTTATTATTGTGTACGCTTTTAAAATACATCATTTTAAAGAGCGGCCAGAAATGTAGCCTCGATTTGAAGTGCGACAATTTTGTCAAAATGTGCGACAATTTTGGAACGACAGACCGACAGACCGACAAAGTGAGTTATAGGTTTGTGGCTTGAGCCACAAACAATAAACATACGTAATACAGACACTGCAACAGACACGACGAGTATGCAGTGCTTCTTTCGATGAGTATACGTAGGATAAATAGTTTTAAATGTTTTCCAAAAGATATAAAAAGTTACGAAATGGTGCAGAGATAACATTCTGGTTTACAGATTAAAATTATTGAAAAGCCAGGGGAAGCGACTCAGTGTATATAGTGATTGCAGCGGTAAAAATAGACCGCACTTCAAATCGAGGCTGCTCTTTAAAATGATGTTTCGTTTTCAATTGTCGCACGCCACAAACGATTGCGAATCCGCGCTTGTTTTTGTATCTACGGACATTGTTATTTGATCCGTGTATTGCGGTCTATACATGAGTATGTAGAGTGAACGAAAACAGAATTGCTTTATTATTTTTAGACGGAAGCATTTCACGTGAATCATGTTTCACGTTCATGTTTTAATCATAAATTAAGTTTCCTTTTAATTCTCTTCCACCTGGTGTATGCTTTTGCTTTATACATTCCT
>JAGGCT020003350.1:7500-10000 GCA_017654935.2 Phymorhynchus buccinoides | reverse complement strand
AAACGGACACTTACATAGCGCTTTTTTGGATCGAGCACAAAGCGCTTTACAATCAGCATTGAAACATTCACAGACATACACATATTCTACTCAGACATTGTATGACAGACAGACAGACAGACAGACATTACATACACACACACACACAACACACCACACACACTACACACACACACCACACACCACACACAACAGACACACACGCACGTACGATGCATTCACGCGAGTGAACGCGTTCTTGCACACAGACATACGCACACAGACCCACACACATTTCATCAAACACACAGAGGGAGAGAGTATCAATGAAACGCACACAAACACACTTACACAAACATGCACTTGTACAAACACTATCGCACCCGCTTTACACACACACACACACAAACACACATCGCGCATTCACATGACACAAACACACACATAGTGCACTCACACTCACAGACACATACTCGCACACACTCACCCCCCCCCCCTCTCTCTCTCTCTCTAGCCGAACACAATCTCTCCTGCGCACACATACACTCATACACATATGCCCCACCCCCACTCAGCACACACACGAACACACACTGAACACACACAAACCTGCTTAAGAAGAGGGGCCATGGGCGCCCGCAACACTCTGCACTCAACAACACGCTCACAAATTACATACATATATATATATACACACACGAGGCATAACTATAATCAAAACTAGGGGGCATTTGCATTAGTGCTACAGCCAAGGGATTGGTTGTGTTTTGGGGACCTTTCCTCCCCCAACGGTGCGTCTGTATATATAGTTCTCTTAAGGATCTTGAGGGGATGGGGATTTTAAAAGACAGGGCAAGGCACCTCCAAAGACACAGACCATATTCCAGAGAGTCCGAGAATAGTACTGGCAGAGACCTCCGAGAGAGAGGAGAGTCATTGTCGGAAGACGAGAGACGAGTATTATATGATGTTTCAGAAGCGAAACAATTGCTTACCTGAGTACTAACTTGTTGAGGGAAAACATGCATCCCTAGCAGTTTGCTTGACAGGCAGTGGACAAACCTGGACGTGTAGACATCCTTTGTGATGTGGGTACAGACCTCTCAACAATGATAATACAACAATCTGGCTTCAGTGTTGCAGATCTGCTCTAACATTTAAACACTATTTCCACACAACACACTGTGAAGCTACATGTAGGGCCTATTTCCAATCTGGTTCATGGAATTTTGCTCTGCTAAGACAGCACTAGTCAATAGTCCATCAGTTGACCAATCCAAACACAGGCACTTTTGCTTCCTATAAAGATCCCTGCAATCAATCACACATTACTTACTCTACATGTTTGAATTATTCACAGTCAAACTATTCAACACTTGGTTTTCAAACACAATACAGAAGTATACACAGACTTCTTTCATTACAACAACAAGTGCACAGCAGTAAAGTCAATTCAAAACTGGCGCTTGTTCCAAACTAACAGGAGAATACAAAGGGAAAACGATCGACGCCAGCGCGTGACGTCAACCCTAATTCCAACCAGAAGGCTTGGGCATGTGTTTTTTTCGATTAGCGACGAATTCTCTTCTTCTTTCTTTCTTTCTTTCTTTCTTTCTTTCTTTCTTTCCTTCTTTCTTTTGTTCTTTTGTTCTTGTCTTCTGTCATTACATTTTCCTCTTCACGTTTCACCATGAATTTCCAGAAACCAAGAAAGACGTGAAGACCTTTTTTTTTTTAAAATCAGGGACATACACCAACAGTTTGTGACCATACTGGTACCGGTTCCTTTCTTTCTTCTTTCTTTTTCTTTCTTTATTTATTTATTTCTTCGTCACATGTTCCTCTTCTAGTTTCACCATGAATTTCCATAAACCAAGAAAGACGTGAAGACCTTTTTTTTTAAATCAGGGACATACACCAACAGTTTGTGACCATACTGGTTCCACTCCCTTGCTTTCTTTCTTTCTTTCTTTCTTTATTTCTTTCTTTCTTCGTCTTGCATGTTCCTTTCTTCCAGTTTCTTTCACGAATTTCTTGAAACCAAGAAAGACTTGAAGACCTTTTTTTTTTCTTTCAGGGACTTTCACCAACAGTTTGTGACCTTGCTTTGTTGCTTGCTTGCTTGCTTGCTTTCTTGCTTTCTTTCTTTCTTGCTTGCTTGCTTTGCTTGCTTGCTTTTGCTTTCTTGCTTTCTTGCTTTCTTTCTTTCTTTCTTTCTTTCTTTTCTTTCTTTCTTTCTTTCTTTCTTTCTTTCTTTCTTTCTTTTCTTTCTTGTTTTTTCTTTCTTTCTTTCTTTCTTTCTTTCTTGCTTGCTTGCTTTCTTTCTTGCATGCTTGCTTGCTTCTTCTTTCTTGCTTGCTTTCTTTTCTTTTCTTTCTTTCTTGCTTTCTTTCTTCTTTCTTGCTTTTTCTTTGCTTTCTTTTCTTTCTTTCTTTCTTTCTTTTTCTTTCTTTTCTTTGCTTTCTTTTCTTTCTTTCTTTCTTTCTTTCTTTCTTTGCTTTCTTTCTTTCTTTCTTTCTTT
>JAGGCT020003349.1:0-14328 GCA_017654935.2 Phymorhynchus buccinoides | reverse complement strand
AACTAGTTTTATGATTTCAGAAGATGAAGAAACCCGAGTAAAAACATTACATGATTCACCATTACCTATGAGAGAACTAATGGCGCTCAATTCAACATTACAATCTACCAGGGGCGAGTTAACAAATAATGTAGCAAAGTTAAGCGAACTTGATTCTCACATAAACAGAGAAAAACAAAAGTTGGCTGAAGCGGACGACAACAACCTAGAACAAGACGTGAAAGACAGAATCACACAAAGACTAAATGATCTTCAACAAGAGAGAGCAGCAAGACTAGAAGTACTGTCAACTAACCGCGAACAATTACGCACACAATTCAACAGAATAAAAGAAACCATCCAAATAATGTTATACGAAAACACGACGCTAGCTGAAAGAATAAAAACTTTATTTAGAGAGCAAGGAGTCACGATTGCGAGCGTTATGACAGCTTTAGGGTTTGCTATCTCTACTTTAGTGTATGCTTTAACAGGAACAGGTGGTGGTGGTGGTCAATTACCTTCTCCCCCTTCACCGTCAAAAGATACGAATTGGATTAAAAAACAACTGGAACATTTAACGAATCTATTAAAAAAAATTAGGAGAAAAAGCTCTAGATGCACTACACGGTATATTAGGTGGAATTGTTAGTTGGCTTTTTTCTACTGCAAGCAAAGTAGTCGGTTTTATGGCTGAACACTTATGGACATTAATAGTTTTAGTTGTAGGATTACTCTTTAGCAAAATAAAAATAAACTAGACCGGCTGCAGTTAAAAAAATAACTAGTGCTGTCTTTTCGTTTTCATGACTGTCAGTTAAGTTCGTTGAGTTAGTTAAGTTCATATTCTTCTTTTGACTGTCAGGGATTGGATGGTGTGTTCTTTGTATGATCGACAATGTAGAATTTATTTTTGAATTTTTACCAACTGCTTGATTATTTCCCGCTATAAGGATTTCGTTGTTATAGTTTACAATTGTTCCTATTTGAAGTCTAAGATCAGAGGGCAGCATGTACAATCCACTACCAACAACAAAGTCTACTTTCGATCTTGCGAATCTCAAAACATCTTGATACCTTTTAATGCTAGCTGGGAGGTCAACTGTAGAATTGATTGCATCTTCTAAATTAGCTAAATACTGTTTTTGTGCATCAAACCTAGTTGAAGGATCCATTATCTCAGATTTAACTTGCGCTTGAGATCCCAGCAAACACCACACGTATGTACGAATAGAATCATTTACTCGTTCTATTCCCACCTTAGTCAGTCCTTCGGAAGTATCAAGAATAAATGTAGACCAAGCGTTTTTATGTTTTTGTTGAATAGATCCCAGATGAACAGTCGTACCTGAAGAAAAAGACGTGTAAGGAGGATTCCAATCATAGTTATACTTTCTGTGCACGCCCCAACTATAACTATAAAGGCAGGAGAGAGAGAGAGAGAACGCTGGAATCCCAAGAGGGTGATCGAGAGAAAGAGAGAATGTGTGCGTGAAAGAGAGATAGATAATGGGAGAGAGAGAGAGAGAGAACACTGAACACTGAACACTGAATGATTTTAATGAATAGGCCATTGGCCCATGTCACGAGGGATGGTTACAACAGAAAGTGGGCTAATTATCATTGATTTCAAAGAACATGCACATCCATAATGATAATATACAAACAAATAATCAAACATTCTCGCGCATTCGATACATATGGATACAGGATTCACTCAAGCATATTCAAATAACGTACCTTGAATGCCTTATCTAAATACACAGCTGAACGTAAAACCACAGATTTGTTTTCACATGCTAATAATAAAGTCAGTCTAAAGAGAGATGGAGTATTATGATATTTAGCAGGGATATATTGTTGCCTTAGGTTATCATACATGGGACATCGTAACACAAAATGGACCTCTGTTTCTCTTTGGGATTTACAAAATGGGCATGCTAAGTCTTCCTCTCTTACATTGATTCTGAAACGTAATTTGTGAATATTAATTTGTGACACACCAAGTCGAAACCGTATAAGACTGATTCTCGCTTGAATGTGTTTCAGATCCAACAAGTAATGTGAAATTATTAGGTCACTTTTGAAAGTGCGGTAAAAGGAGAAACGTTCACTATCATGAAGTTGAGAACACCATTTTTCTTTAAATTCGTTAACTAGTCTTAAACGTAAGAGTGCAAGAAAATGCTTTACATTTCCAACTCCCTGATTCTCCCAGACTTCTTGAAAACCATATTTATGAAGCATAAAACAGACAGATGTGGCCCACGTGTTTCTATTCTGATGATGCAGGAAAAGTAACATTTTATAAGCTTTTAGGGGTAGTCTGTATTCTGGCATCTCAATAACTTTCAACCAATATTTAACTGATCTTACATATAAATTAATGTATAAAGGAAAACGTCCAAGCTCACCGTATACCATTGCATTGGGCGTTCTGATACTCACATTTAAAAATCTTTTCAATGCAAATAAATGCACTTTCTCTAAGATGTCTACGTTTGCAATAATACCCCAGATTTCAGCACCATAACTTAACATCGGTTGTATTTGTGCATCAAAAATTTTGAAAAATATACTTGGAGATCTTTCGCCAATCGAATTTAACAATCTGAAAATATTAATTACCCCCCTTCTTGCACGACTAGCCATGTCATGTAAAGTATGAGAAAATGATAATCTGGTTGACAAAATAATACCTAAATATTTATACATATTTACAACATTTACTTTAGTTTGTCCGTAAAACCAATTTTCTGTTGCTGATAAATGCCCACCATTCCTAAACACTACAATATTAGATTTATCAAGATTCACAGACAGTCCAAGTCTTGTCGACGTCTCATGCAAAACATTCAACTGATTTTGTAACCCTATGACAGAGTCTGATATCAAGATTATATCATCTGCGAACATCAGGATAAGTAATTCCAATAGATCAGGTATCAACTGAAGACCATGTTTTCCCTTATTGATAATATCACAAGCTAACTCATTAATGAATAGTGAAAATAGCACAGGGCTGCATATTTCACCTTGTTTAAGTCCTAAGGGGCACATGAAAGCACCACTAAGCTCACCACCTGCTCTCACCCTTGCTTTAACAACTTTATAAATACTAGTAATAGCATTATGCATTCTTCCCCTTATACCCCTTTTCTTCAAGACATTCCATAAATTTGTACGAACAATCGAATCAAAGGCTTTACGAAAATCTATAAAACCAACATATAACTTTTTATGATAGGACAATTGCTTCTGTACTAATGCAAAAAGCGTAAACACATGGTCGATTGTACTGTATTTCTTTCTAAAACCAGCCTGACTTTCGTTTATAACATTATTTTCCTCAATCCACTTACTAAGTCTTTGATTCAAAATGTGACTATAAAGTTTACTGCAAATATTGAGAAGAGAGATCCCCCTGTAGTTATCAGGAGAACTTTTGTCGCCCTTCTTATGAAGGGGTTGAATAATAGATTCAGACCACTGAGCTGGGTACGCACCGGAAGAGAACAATTTGTTAAATAGAAGGAGCAAAAAAGGCACAATAACAAGAGCTGCATGCTTAAAAACTTCACCTATGATGCGATCAGGACCTGCCGCTTTACTATTTTTAAGAGCACGAATTGCGGCATAAACCTCGCCCTCTGTGATATCCGCGTCCAGAGCATCAGTGTTACAATGTTCCTGTTCATCACCGAGATCGATTTCTGACTCATTAAAGTTATTATTTTCAGAATTGTGAACTGAATTAGATTCAAACACTTCTGAAAAATGACGAAACCACTCGTCCTTCGTGATAGAATTATTTGCTGGGGAATTAGTGTTAAACGATTTAACTTTACTCCAGAATTCTTTCCCGTTATTAATATTGTCATGCAAAGAGTTTATAACATGTTCACGATGAGCCTTTTGTTTTATCCTCAACAGCTCTTTATAGTCTCTTTTGTTTATTGTTCCCTAAATGCCTCCTCTTCAGATAGAACACTGCTCTTCACTGTACCTTCATTATATTGTTCCCTAAATGCATGCTCCTCTTCAGATAGAACACTGCTTGTACCTTCATTATATTGTTCCCTAAATGCATGCTCCTCTTCAGATAGAACACTGCTCACTGTACCTTCATTAGTGCTAGTTTGTGGCCCAGAGCCTGTATTTCGTGATTTTGATTTACGACATTTTGTGCTCGTATTATGAAGTTGTCTTAAATCGTGCCTAAGCTCACGCTTGGCATCTTTGCAATCTAGGTCAAACCAAACTTCTGCCTTATCCTTTCCGACCGTGATTGTTTTCATCATGCAAGCGCTCGCATTATATAATGCCTCAGTAAAACAATTAACAGCTTCATTTACGTCAGTATCAATTAACGATGTTGCGTTTTGTAAAGTATTCTTAAATTCTGGCTCGGATAAGTTACATAAAAAATCATTTTCTTTTTCTGGGTCCCATTTCATTTTTTCAATTTTAATAGGCTTTGGTGTAACACCCTGCTCCCCTCCTTCACCCACACATCCAATGGTGAGTTCAACAGGCATGTGCTTACTTTCAATTCGAGGCCTAACATTCAGTTGTGTACATAAGTTAACTAGTGTATGAGAAACAATAAAGTAATCCACAATGCTACACCCGCTTGGAGATATATAAGTATAATGACCAAAATTAACATCATTTTCTATGGCACCATTTAAGATACACAAATCAAAACATTTACACAAATTCAACAACCGTTTTCCAAAATCATTATATACAGTGTCTTTTGACGCGCGGGAGACAACATCATCATCCTCACAATCAACCAACAGATCCACACCAAGGTCATCACTGCACTCGCACACATTTTCACCCCCTGTCCGAGCATTAAAGTCCCCCATTAACAGGAACGGACAGTCAGCATTAGCTTCAAGCAGATCCATCATACATTGTTCCAGTATAGCAACACCACTTGTAATTTCAGTGTCTCTATAGTAATCAGATGAAGCGGGTGGTAAATAAACACCAATTAAAACAACAGGGGTAGTACATTCAAAAAGCTCACCTGACAATTTCATAACAATAATATTATCATATTCGACATTTATTTGTTCTACATTCTTAGACAATTCTTTCCTGACAAGCAATGACAAACCACCAGACAAACGCGCTGTTACCCCTTCAGACAAACGAACCCCCGGTATAACAAAAACATCATGGTCAGGAAAAAGATGAGAAGGAAACCTTGTAGCAAAAGTTTCGACCAACAAACAAAAATCAAAATCACGTAAATAAGACCTTAAATCCGAGTCATATACATGTGATAATCCCTCTATATTGTACGTTACAAACGTTAATTTTTTATTAGCATGGGCCGGTTTGTTGGCGTGCATGTTTGTGGTTTCGTGCAGTGTGGTTTGCCGACTGCTTGGGTTACTAGTGCATGATTGGCTTCTTTGTTTTGAGTTGCGGGTTACGCGTGCAGTTGTACGTGATGCCCCCGGCTTAGGCCTGTTAGCACCCGTGTCTTCGTTAGTGACGTCACTAGTTGGGTGTGTTGTGGTTTTTCGCACGGTCTGCACGCATGTCTTTTCTGGGTCATGTTTACGTTTGTCAGCTGTCCCTACATCGTCACCTGTTCGTTCGGTATCCGCTTTGTCGTGTTCTCTATCAGCTTTAGAGAGAGAGAGAGAGAGAGAGAGAGAGAGAGAGAGAGAGAGATAGAGAGAAAGAGATAGAGAAGGAGAACAACAGAGGCAGACAAACTGACAACACGCTTTTGACGTTTACATGGTTGAGTGTGAAGTTGGAAGGTGAGCTGTTGTCAATTGAAAGACCCTGCATGGCGTTCAAATCACTCAAGAAAACAAAATCATTTGTCTTTTACTCGTGCTTCTGTCAAGTTGTAGGATTAATAAACACACACACACACACACACACACACACACACACACACACATTCACACACATTCTCTCTCTCTCTCTCTCTCTCTCTCTCTCTCTCTCTCTCTCTCTCTCTCTCTCTCTCTTTCACGCACACATTCTCTTTCTTTCTTTCTCTCGACACCCTCGATCACTCTCTTGGGATTCCAGCGTTCTCTCTCTCTCTCCTGCTGTTCGATACCCTTAGGGACTTCAACGCACGCGCCATCGCCTGACACTAATCGTCTCGCTCATTCGAGAACCTCTAGGGCAATCTCGAAGACAAATCCTTCCCAGCATGCACGACATTTCAAATCCAACATGGCCGCATTAGCGATACCCATCACCCTCTAGGGCCATATCGACAACCGAAACAACCAACCATTCACCCATCAAGCAAAATCGGCAATCCTGATCCGACGCGTCATTAGCGATCACCCATCGATTCATTAGAAAAAAAATCGATCGATCATCAATCACCCATCAATCACCTATCAATCGACTCAGACCCTAACAAACTCGACTACCAACCAACCCACCATCCATCCATCCATCAAAATCTTGATCGGCACAAAATCGATCACATCGACCTCATTAACTAACATTCACGATCAGAATTTTTTTTTTTAAATCGATCAATCACCCATCAATCACACATCAATCACGCATCAATCACCTGGCAATCGACTCATCGAACTGAGGCGGAGCGATTGATTATTATTATTATTATTATTATTATGCATAATCAATCAATAAAATCAATCCATCGACCAATCAGCGATCGATCTCTGCTCCGCCGCAATTTGGCTCCGCCGCCCGGACAAAAAAAAGTGACACTATATACTACTTATGAACATATGTACATAATGACACATTAGGTTACAATTTATCAAACAAATATATTTTCAAATTATGTTTAAAAGCTAACTTTGAAGGGCATGATTTTAAAAAAGATGGCAAGTTATTTCATGTACATCCTCCAGAGTATGTCAAGCTTGATTTGTACAAATTTTTATGGGGTTTTGGGAAAGAAAGCTTGTGAGTGTGTCTATTGTCATTGTTTGTAAAATTCCGCGTGATGTTTTTAGGAGCCAGCCCATTTACAACGTTGTACATGCATAGACATTTATTGAAAAAAAGTCTGTCTTTGAATGGAAGAATGTTCAAACATTTATAATCATTTCCAGTTAGGCTATTTGATTTTAAAAGTATTAGTTTTACAGCTCTCTTGTGCAAACGATTTATTTGGATTCACTAGCATTATCCCATAAAGTGGAAGCATAATTGATAAGTGATAAAATATGAGCATGGAAAAATAGCTTTCTTGAGTGAAGATCCAAAAAATGCTTTATTTTTGCTAACTGGTAGTTTCTACTAGAAATACGTTTTCCGAGTTCATTTAGGTGATTATGCCATGATATATCGTTGTTAATAATAACTCCTAGAACCTTGTGTGATGAAACTTCTTCTATTGTCTGGTCCTTGACATACAATGGAGGAAACATGGAATTCATCTTCTGCCTTTTCTGACGGGTGGCTATAGACATACATTTAGTTTTCTTTGCATTTAGAGCCATGTGGTTTATTTCTGTCCAATTTAACAGCCTGTCAATATTGCTTTGCAGGTCAACAACTAATTCGTTAGGGTTACCACTATTTGATTGTAAAGAAGTGTCGTCGGCGAACATCTCGCTACAACACTGAAGATATAAAGGTAAATCATTAATATAGATAGAGAAAAAGAGGGGTCCTAAAACTGACCCTTGAGGAACTCCATGCTTCAACAGGGTTAAGTTTGATCTTTTGGAATTCTTTTCAACAAGTTGTTTACGATTGGTTAGAAACGATGAAATAAAATTTAAAGATCCATCAGATAGGTTGTAATGAGTGAACTTTTTAAGAAGATGTGAGTGGTTGATGACATCAAAAGCTTTGGCGAAATCTATGAATAGTACGCCTGTGAATTCGTTATTATTTATGTTAGAAAGACATTTATCAATAAGCTGTATTAAAGATGTGTGGCAGGAGTGATTTACTCTAAAACCAGATTGATTTTCGTGTAATAAATCATACTGAGTCAGATGAGAGTACAAATGAGATTGTACATGCTTTTCTAAAGGTTTCGATATAATACTTAGGATTGAAATGTGTGTGTGTGTGTGTGTGTGTGTGTGTGTGTGTGTGTGTGCGTGCGCGTGCGCGTGTGCGTGTGTGTGTGTGTGTGTGTGTGTGTGTGTGTGTGTGTGTAAGGAAGAAAAACGTTGCGTGCAAGCATCGTGCTTATTTTACTTTCTAATGATTAATTATTTGTTTGCCTTTAATGTTCTTGTTATCAATGTAAAGCGCACTGAGCTCATGTGAGAAATAGCGCTATATAAATTCCCATTATTATTACTGCAGCATATGTTAACTTTTAGTAATAGGCCTACATACCTTTTCGGCTTGGTCATTCGATGCCTGAAGTGATAGTGTACACATGAATCGGTCTTTCTCTCAAGGTGCGCGCACGCTCACATCATTATGCGTGTGTGTGTGCGCGCGCTCGCGTGCACATACGCGCACATTAATACTAAGTATATGTTTGTGAGTGTGTGTGTGTGTGTGTGTGTGTGTGTGTGGGTGTCTGAGTGTGTGTGTGTGAGTGTGTTTGTGCGCGCGCACGTGCACATACACGCACGCGCACATTAATATTAAGTATGTGTCGATTGGATTATTTTTTAATAACAAACGACTTAATTCGATGGCTTAGAGTCAAAACGGACTATCTTTAGATAGTCCATTGATTTATTATTGAAGTTATTGCGAAAACTAAGAACTTGTATTGAAAAAGACTGCAAATAATATAAAATTGGGATTATGCTTTTTATATTTCTGCAGTCTTTTTTTTTATACAGGTTATTACTTTTCGCAATAAGTTCAATAATACGTCAATGGACTATCTAAAGATAGTCCGTTTTGACTCCAAGCCATCGTTATGGTGGATTGGATTATTTTTGAATTACAAACGACTTATGGTCGAAAATAGAGAAAAAGTTTCGATTTTTTTTGCATGTTTTATTTTAAATTTTCTTTTCATCTTAAAGATTTCTGTGAGAAACTCTCTTCCCTCTCTCTCTCTGTCTCTCTCTCTCATTTTGTTTGTCCTGTACCCCCTTCATGAGGGGCTAAGGCCTAATCAATTGTCATTGCCATTGCCATTCCCACTCTCTCTGTGTCTGTCTCTCTCTCTCTCTCTCAACACAATTCAAACCTACACACACAAGTTCCTTAATAACTTGAGCAAACAGCAACAGGTGTGTGTAAGCATACCGAAGTCTTTGCTTCAATAAAGAAGTTGGCGTTTGATATGCATATTGTATTCCTTGGGCACGCATGCTTGTGATTCAGCTTACGTTCTATTGTTTTGTTCATGTTCTTCTTGTGCATGCTGTAAGTTAGTTTTAGTGATTAAAAGGGTGATTTTTAAAACATCACACTACGCACAAAGGACAAGACTAATTTAGTTAATTTTCTTTCGATGTGACTGGTAGGTACTCTCTCTCTCTCTCTCTCTCCTCTCTCTCTCTCTCTCTCTCTCTCTCTCTCTCTCTCTCTCATCTCTCTCTCTCTCTCTCTCTCTCTCTCTCTCTCTCTCTCTCTCTCTCTCTCTCTCTCTCTCTCTCTCTCTCTCTCTCTCTCTCTCTCTCTCTCTCTCTCTCTCTCTCTCTCTCTCTCTCTCTCTTTCAATTCAATTATCTCTCTCTCTCTCATACATACACAAGGCAAACAGATATACGCACGCAAATACGCACGCAAATATGCGTGAGACAACACGCACATAGATAAACAGATACATGAATGTGCAACCACACACAGAGACAGTAACAAATATATATATGCACTCTCTCTCTCTCTCTCTCTCTCTCTCTCTCTCTCTCTCTCTCTCTCTCTCTCTCTCTCTCTCTCTCTCTCTCGATACACATCGATACACAATTAAGATTAAGATTAAAATTACAGCCCCATCAACAACTAAGGCCATGTCAGGGTTATCAGCACATTATCGATACACACTCACGGACAAACAATCACATATACGCGCGTGCCATGCACGCGCGCGCGCGCACACACACACATGCGCAACACACTCACATTACACAAACACTTTCCATATTAACACTATACACATTTCTCTCTCTCTCTCTCTCTCTCTCTCTCTCTCTCTCTCTCTCTCTCTCTCTCTCTCTCTCTCTCTCTCTCTCTCACCTCTCTCTCTCTCTCTCTCACCCTTCTCTCTCTCTGCCTCTCTCGTAATATCGTTTTTAGAGGTTGGGGGACGGGGGGGAAAACCGGTTTGAACCGAAAAACCGGTGCTAAACTTTCGCGGTTCGAAAAACCGGTTCGAGTTGCTGTGAACCAGTTTTTTAACTGCAAACTATAAGTAAGTTTTTCTTAGAATAACGCATTCGAGAAATTGTGAGTACGTATAATGGCGTGTGTGTGGAAAAGGTGGGTGGTGGGGTGGAGGTCTGTTTGTTCATGCATTGATTTTTTCCAACTGGCGAAAGCGTTTTTAATTGTTAAATTAAATTATTCTTTTTTATGTTTTTTCTTAATGCTTTGTAATAATGTTTCTTCTTCTTGATTGTTTTTTTTCTCTCATAATATTTGTAAAGCGCTCTGAGGATGATTTATTTTCTCTCATAATATTTGTAAAGCGCTCTGAGGATGATTTATTTTCTCTCATAATATTTGTAAAGCGCTCTGAGGATGATTTATTTTCTCTCATAATATTTGTAAAGCGCTCTGAGGATGATTTATTTTTCTCTCATAATATTTGTAAAGCGCTCTGAGGATGATTTATTTTCTCTCATAATATTTGTAAAGCGCTCTGAGGATGATTTATTTTCTCATAATATTTGTAAAGCGCTCTGAGGATGATTTTTTTCCCCTCATATTTGTAAAGCGCTCTGAGGATGATTTATTTTCTCCCATAATATTTGTAAAGCGCTCTGAGGATGAATTTTTTTTCTCTCATAATATTTGTAAAGCGCTCTGAGGATGAATTTTTTTCGAAGAGCGCTACATAAGCTTGATTTATTATCATATAGTAAAAAGCCAACTGTCCGTGTGTGTGTGTGTCTGTCTGAAACACGAAACGGGCTTTATAACTCCGTCGTTTTTCGACCGAATCGCTTCAAATTTGCTGTGAGCCCTCACGGGGCGATGGCAACGGCAACCGAGGCGGCCGTATCATTTGCGCGGTTTCGCAAATGCGCGAAACGTGCATCCGCCGGCCTCTCGGCGCCCGTATCTCCGGCGTTTCTGGGCCGATTGCCTTCGAATTTGGCGGATAGATGACCGGGGAAGGTCAGTATTAGTGTGCCAAACCGGAAGCGAATGGGTTCAGAAACACGCGCGCTAGACGCCGCTTCACCTTTTCACGAATAACTCCGCCGTTTCTTAACCAAATCGCTTCAAATTTGCTGTACTCAGCGTTACCGTTACCAGGCGTTACCAGTACGGTGCATTGCCAGTACTAGGCGTTGCGTTAGTCTATATTATAATACGCATGCCGATAAGAATTTTTAATCTCTATTTTCTCCTAAGTCGCTGCGATTTTTGCCTTCATCTGTGACTATAGTGGCATGTGTGCTTAACAGTTCTTCCAAGTGAAATTCGCCAAGTCATCGTTTAAAGCCGGGATTTCACATAAAATGTGCTTAACGAAGGGAGTGATTTTGAAGAAAGACAGTTTCACGGAATAGCCGTGACAGTGGAATAGCCATGACGTCATATCCTTTACGCGAAACTTAGATTTTTTGTGCTTGAGGGAACAGCCGTGATCCCTGTATGACCTTTAAGGGCTTCGCACACTAGCGTCAAGATCTCGAGATCGCAGCGATTTTTTGCTGCAAGGCGCAGTTTGATGCGCCGCTTGCGTGTTAGAGATTCGCGGCGCAGGATTTTTTATGCGTAGCTGCGCGATTTTTTGTTGCTCGAGAATAGATGCGGCTCTAATTTTGATGCTCAAGATCGCAGAGATCGTGAAACTAGCCAATCACAACGGACGGAAGGACCATAACTCAGATTGAAGAAAAAAAATACTGTTGTTTCAAGGAGGAGGTTTGACGCTAGAGTAATCTTTTCTTGCTTTCCAAATAAGGAAGTTCGAGCGACAAGAGGCGAAGCGACAAGAGTCGTGTGTGAGAACACCACTGCCTCGCTACAATGTGTGCTGTGATGCAGGCGTCAACGCGTCAAGGCGTTGCTCTGAGAAACAATTGACGCCTGATGCTAGTGTGCGAAGCACTTTATGTCGGAGGCCCCCAACAACAATCACTAGGTAAAAACACTCAAACTGCCAAAATGTTTTCAAAAATAATAGTGGATTAATCCTTAATCGGACCCCTTCGTATATCGGACCCCTTCGTACATACCGAAGGGGGGCAAACACGATGCTGCAATAGCCTGAGTAGCAGAATGTGTCGTCTGCTAAAAACGGTTCATTTTTAGACTGTGCGTGTGATAACAAAAAGCCAAGGCTAGGCCTAACTCACTGCACCTAGAAACTTCTATGGTTGCTTTGGTTAGAAGAAGGGAGAGGGGGAGGGGTGGCTAGGAAGGAGAAGAGGGAGGCGAGTAGGGCTTTTTTTTTGCCTTTCTACAAATAGTTCCTCTACGTTCTGGAAGTTTGGTGTTTGGTCTAACCATATTTGTTTTGAAAGGTGCATAACGGAGAACAACGCATCTGCGCTCATGAATTGACAGGAAACCGAGCAAGCAATGATTAAGTGTGTGCTGTCTACTACAGTGTGTGTGTGTGTGTGTGTGTGTGTGTGTGTGTTTTCACAACATTTAGGCACCTACTTTTCTCAAAGTGACAAAACCTAAGTCTGTTCTGTGCGAGGCTTGCAATTGTTCATGAAGCTGGGTCAGGTGTCCGACTTGACTGCTTTCCCTTCTTCCTCTTATAATAAATTATTTTACATCGACTGTCTTTACCCCAACTAAATCTAAAGTAATGTCTCATATGACTTAGGTCGAGAAGACGTAAAACTTTATTTTCACTACTATCTAAGAAGCCTTGATAGCTCAATAGGTAAAGCGGCGCGTCCGCAAATCAGTAGGTCGCGGCACGCACCTCTACACACGTCTGTGGTCGCGGGTTCGAGTCGGCCCCTCACCACATTTTTTTTTTGGGGGGGGGGTCATCATCTTTTTTAAAGGAGAGGGGAGTGGGCGGAAGGGAGGGGGCACCACCACATATTTTGTGGTCTCTTTTCTTCATTATTTACATCTAACCAGTTCTTCTTCTTCTTCTTCTTCGATCGCTCAGACAGGTTCCTATCAATTATGAATGCAGATGCTTCATGCTGCCGTGCGGAGCACGGGTTTATCTAGTTATCATTTTTTTTATACAAACACGCACACATAGACGCGCGTGTGTAGTACACACATACACACACGCTCGCTCGCGCACACACTCTCTCACATAACAAGTACACAGCTGCATTTCAATATATTCCATTTTGAAAAGGGAAGGGAAAACACACAATGCTTTGTGAAGAACCCTCTCCTGTGTTTTACACATTGGAAGACTCCTTGCATTGAAAATCCACCAAGTGATCACCACGTGAAAGCGTGAACACGTTCTACACACCCACACACACACACACACAAACTCACAACTTGGCGTATGTGTAGACCTACAAGCAAAACACATAAACACACAATAATGCACACGCAAAAAACAAAAATGCAGTTTTGATTCTTTTACTCTCTCTCTCTCTCTCTCTCTCTCTCTCTCTCTCTCTCTCTCTCTCTCTCTCTCTCTCTCTCTCTCTCTCTCTCTCTCTCTCTCTCTCTCTCTCTCTCTCTCATCAATCATTTTAATTCCCTGAGAAAACTGTCACAGGTGTGGCATTAAAGCTTTTGGTTCGTAAAACAAGTCAAACAATGACATATGAAGATGTTGAAGCCGGGGTGTGTGTGTGTGTGTGGGGGGGGGGGGGGGGGGGGGGGGGGTGTAGGGGGGGGGGTGTAGGGGGCGGGGTGTAGGGGGGGTGTAGGGGTGAGGGGTGAGAGAGGGGAGGGCAACAGAATTGCCAGAATACGACAAGAGTTTGCATTTAACATTAAAGAGAGAACGAACGAACGGAATTTTATTTATACAGGGTAATGAGATAAGTAGAGAGGGAGGGAGAGAGAGAGAGAGAGAGAGAGAGAGAGAGAGAGAGAGAGAGAGAGAGAGAGAGAAGAGAGAGAGAGAGAGGGAGAGAGAGAGAGAGAGAGAGAGAGAGAGAGAGAGAGAGAGAGAGAGAGAGAGAGAGAGAGAGAGAGAGAGAGAGAGCACTACTCCAGATTGGAACAGCCTCCCAGAAGACATCGCTGCAGCACCATCCTTGGGTTCCTTCGAAGCCAGGCTGCAGCGCCACCTCAGATGGACCGACACCTCAGCCCCTGGAGGAGAGCCTG
>JAGGCT020000334.1:0-22444 GCA_017654935.2 Phymorhynchus buccinoides | reverse complement strand
CTTCTTATTGTTAAGGTAATGAAAGACGTCACGCCTTTTTTGCTTACCATTCAGGCCCTGACAATTAACCGAAATGATTGAAATTGTACTATCCATTATCTACAAAACAGTTTATACGATAATACACCAATGACCCACCAAAAATAACAAGTGAGCAAACACAACTGACTCCAAGACATTTGCGCCCAGTGTCTAGCCCATAGGAACATTTCATTCCAATAATGGAATCTGCCAAATGCAAAGGTGAACTACAAGTCAAATGCAACATATGAAAAGGAACAAAGCTATGACAGCCAGTCTGCATGATTACGCCAAAAGAAAAGAAAAAAGACAAGAAAGAAAAAGTGAAATGACAGAAATAACAATAACAAACGCACACAAAACAAAACACAATAAGGAAATTTAATATGTAACCGGTTAATAAGCAAGCATGGGAAAAAAAGGGCATAGGTGCATTGAGTGGTCGTCGTGTGAATGACGCAAGAGTGGGAAACACGTGTTTTCTACAACAAACCCCCCACTCTACACGGGTAGCATCTTCATAACTCCCGGCCAGTGACACACACACACACACACACACACGCGCGCTCAACCAGCACTCAAGTCCACAATCGAGAAATACCCAAGGAGAGAGAGGGGGTGGGGAGGGAGAGAAGGGGTGGGGAGGGAGGAGAAGGGGTGGGGATAGGTGGAGAGAGAGAGAGAGAGAGAGAGAGAGAGAGAGAGAGAGAGAGAGAGAGAGAGAGATGGGTGGTTGAGTGAGTGACAACAAAATGCATCTTCCGCACGGACAATGTGGGCTGACAAGCGAAGAAGGGGCGGGGTGGAGTGGTGAAGCAAACGTTAGTACTGACGGGGACGAGAGATGGAGATGGAGGGCGTAACACGAGAAACATCATCAGAATTTGAACTCAAATCGCACGCAAGCGCACGCGCACGCACGCACAGGTGCACAACCCCTCCAATCAATGACAGAACTACGGGAACCACGTAGCACATGTCCCCATCATTTGTTCTGTGACATGGTGATACTATCAATCACAACAACACTGACAATCACCACAGTAGCTACAACATCAATGGCAATAATAAGAGCAACAATTATCATCATCATCTTCATCACCATCATCACCACACACTTTATAATAATAACACTGACAATAAGAACATTAATCGCCATCACCATAATCCTCATCAAAGCACAAACCAACTTCTGAAAATATTCTTACGTTACTACGGAGCAACAACTACAATCAAGCATAAAAAGTATGATGTAAATAAGGATATCAGCGAAACAGTAGTGAACTAATTTTAATAAAACCCAAAAATATACACACAATAAGCCAATATTTAACTATACTGATTAAAGAAAATGAACAATGCCCCCAAAATACTACTAATGAAAATAAGAAACAGGTGTGCTACTACCAACCCAATATACCTGTTGATAGAGAAAAAGCCCACAGAGAGAGAGAGGAGGGGTGACACCCAGAGGGGGAGACAGAGCTAAAGGGACAACGAGGGAGTGTGTGTCATGGAAATGGACAAATGACTTTATAAGTGGATTAAAGTTGGGTCACAAAAAATAAAATTAAAATAAAATTACAAAAATGATTGCCTAACTTTAACAACAGTACAAAGAAGCATACATGTAAATTAAACATTGACACAAATGATTAAGCAACAAGGTAGTGGGGGGGGGGGAGTATCCATACCGACCCTTCTGATACTACATTAAAGGCGAGGACAGAACACAACAAGGCATTACCCCGCGTTGGAAACAATGTGCACAGGTAATGTCAGTGTACAGGCCTACCCAAAAACTGTTGCGCACACCCACCAACCACCCACACAGAAAACAGTACAATGAATAGTGAGAATCGTGACTGCACTAACTTTGAAGTTATAATGACAAAGTATGAATGGCAATAACAATAACCACCACCACTATTATCAGAACATGATATTCGTATTCATCACATGCATGCATTCATCACATGCATAATCATAATTGTTCATGGTCATCATAATCAGTCATCGTTTTTTACATTCATCATAAGCAAATTCATAAACATATAATAGCTTTTTAAAATTCATAGTCATATTATGGTCATCATACAATGGACATTATAATCACTATTTTCACATAAATCATATTCATGGTCATCATAATTAGTCAAGGTATTCACCACATTAATGAGCTTCATATTCATAGCAATCACAATCATCGGTAGTCATTGTAATCAAATTCATCATTATTGATCATCATATTCAGTCACCCAATCATGACTGTGGTGAAACCTATCAAACACGCAGTCACTATCACCGTCAGGGAGCTGCCAGGTTTACAATCCTCTGCTCAGCGTGCGCGCACACACGCATGTGCACACCCACACCCACACATACACCCACATACTCGCGAATACACACACATACACTGACGTGCGCGCGCACACACACACTCACACACACACTCACACACAGGCGCGATCGCGCGCGTACACACACACACACACACACACACACACACACACACACACACACACACACACACACACACACACACACATGCATTTGCACATGCAGGCACACACCTACACATACATCCGTGCATACTCACTTGCGCGCACGCAAAAACCCACAAACTGACATGCACAGACACGCCGCACTGAAGCACGCGATCACCAACAAAGAATGCATTAATACAAGCTTCGTTCCGCGGAACGGGGAGAAAACGATGATTCACACATCAGAGGCTAAACTACCAATGACAATGATGACAAGTGTTATAATAACAGTAGCAACAATGACAATAGTAGACAAAAGTAATAATGACCCCATTGTCACCTTCATCAACCAAAGCAGACAGTACATAAACAAAAAGGAAACGCACATGGCTGTAGGCACAATACCAATCCATAAAAAATCCTTTCATATTTGGAGGTGGATCATAACACGATGACAATAAAAACTAAAACTCATCATTCTCCTCCATGAAAACTGTTGCTATGCGAGGGACAGGAGAACAAAATGAAGTAGGTACATATCGCATGGGGACAGGGAGGGGGGGTACAGAAGGAGCAAGTGGAATGCGCGCGCGCGCGCGCGACAGACAGAAAGAGAGAGAGGGTAGGGATTCAGAAGTTGATTTCTATCGCGTTTCAGAAGCTTAGTTCTATCGCATTATCGCGGGGAGAAGATGGCGGGTTTTTCATGGAGCGAAAGACAAGAAAAATAAGTGTAATACCAAAGCAATCACATTTTTCATCAATATATCAATATAAATATATATATATATTGATAGGGGGGGATGGGGGGTGGGGGTGCGCACACATGGGCATCATGAGACGGACCTTTTTTCATCCTGTGCCCACTCAATGTACCATTGCTGACCGCAATTGTCCGTTCAAATTGTTTCCGACGGTCAATCGCATAGTTTCTCCCGTCTTCAATTTCGCGATGATCTTTCCGTTGCTCGACCACACGGAGAGTGTTGCCGAGTGAGCTGTGGCTTCCTTCAACAGTTTGTAATTTGCCAAAGATAGATCTTCACTAATACTAATGCCAGACTGCTTCAACTTACGCCTGATAAAGGGAAGAAACAAGGACAAGAGAAGTAGAAGAAGAAAAAGAAGAAGAAGAAGAACAGGAAGAGCAAAGAGAGAGAGAGAGAGAGGGTGGGAGAGAGAGAGAGAGAGAGAGAGAGAGAGAGAGAGAGAGAGAGAGAGAGAGAGAGAGAGAGAGAGAGAGAGAGAGAGAGAGAGAGAGACAGAGAGAGAGAATCAATGAACCACAAATCGTAAAGACCCCAGCAATAAGTTGTATTTACTGCTCTGTCAATGAGTGTAGACCATTCTGTCCGACGTCATTACCCACACTCAGGCTCTCCTTTCAATAGGCAATTTATTCGCTCTGTTTGCTAACCTGTCTGCGTTTCATTCGGTCTGTTTGTTAACGTGTCTGCTGTTGGTAAAGGTAAAGATGCCCCCCCCCCCCCCTTCCTCCATTTCTCGGTTCTTTCCATTTTTTTTCAGTCTTGCCTTTCTTACTGCACATTGAGTACTTCATCCTCTATCGTTTTCTATATTTACATAATTAAACACATGCATTCAATAATAGTAGAAGATAAAGGCAAGACGAAAAAAAACCCGCAATGAACCCGGGCTGTGACAAGTACTCCGCGGCTGTTGTGTGTACTGCACTACATATATATATATATATATGTGTGTGTGTGTGTGTGTGTGTGTGTGTGTGTGTGTGTATGGGCGGGGTGGGTGGGTCCTATTAGATAATGACCTTTATCATGACTGCGATTAATTATTCAACAAAGACAAATAGCTAAGAAAAAAAGGGGAAAGATACAGCTTAATGTTTGGTAAGAAAAGCATGTGACAAAATGTGGGGAGAGCTGAGAAATGTAAACAGAGGGCGGGGAGGGGGAGGGGGGGCACATCTTTTCCCTTTACCCTGCTGTTTATTCGATCTGTGTGTCAGTCTGTAGCGTCTATGTTTGCTTTGTTTCCTCTTGATGGCTGATTGATAGTCTCTTTGCCATCACTTTCTTGGTTGCAAACTGTTAAGAATAGCCCACTCCCCTGCCACTTCAAGTCATTGCAGACGGTTTCAGGTTAGGGTTAGGGTTAGGAATAACGTTTGGGATAGAGTTAGGGATAGGTTTAGGGTCAGTTCAGTGTCAAATATACACACACAGAAATAAAAGTGAATGACTAATCTGACCCTAAACCCAATCCTTAACCCTATCCAAAACACTATTCCTAACCCTAACCCTAACCTGAAACCGTTTGAAAAGTGAATGGTTAATCTGACCCTAAGCCCATCCCTAACTCTATCCCAAACACTATTCCTAACCCTAACCCTAACCCTAACCCGAAACCGTCTGAAATGAATGGAAGGGGCAGGGGAGGGGGGCTGTTCTTAACATTTGCCCTGTTGATATAACATAATGATAGTGATTGATAGTCTCTTTGTTTGTCTGTGTCTCGGTGTGTGCGATTGTCCAGACTGACGACAAGTTGGTTGATCTCTTTAATTTACTCGTCAATAATTTGTCTGACTGTCTGGTGTGTGCTTTTCCTGTTATTCCTTATTCGGTGACTGGTTTGGAATACTATTTGTATTTGCCAATCATCATTATCTGCTTGGTTAAGTAATGCCTGATTGCAAGCTTACGTCTGTTATGTCATCTCGCGCACTTTTTGTGCACAATAGTCTAAAGTGACCCTGTTTCTGCTAATTGTTTTTGGTATTCACTGCAAGTACTTATTTCAGTACTCGACATTTTACACTACCACACAAAAATGTGAAGCCATTCTACCCACTGGTTCATGACATACAGCTCGGACATGGTGGAAATAAATTCGGTTTTGTGAGTCTTCCTTGGTGGAGGTTTGCATTGGTGGTTCAAAATTTAGGATCTGAATAGGATGTGACATGCTGATCAAGAATGTATTAAGGTCATTGGAGACCCTAGGCTTATTGCAGGTCATCGTATCCGCGAGAGGACAAAATGACCGCGAAATGATTTAACATATGTCGTTTTGGACTAGGGTAGGTTATGTTCAGGCAAAAAGAATTTTCTGAAGAGTAGGATACTTTCTTCTTCTTCTTATACGTTCCCAGGTCACATGGCCATAATGGGTAAGGTACGTATGTGTCCGGTTTTCAGGTTTCACTTGTCTCCCCGTTGCGTACAGCCGCCACATTCCGATTTCGGAGGAGCTCCAATGAGAACAATTCCGAAAGAAAAAAGCAGAGTCAAAGAGAGTGGCAGATTAGAGGAAGTGACAAGCACAGAACTTCAAGAAGGTGGAGGAACTATGTCTACGAGAGACCCCCCCGCCCCCCCGGTATTCCCCCGGGGAGAGACTCTCTCTCTCTCTCTCTCTCTCTCTCTCTCTCTCTCTCTCTCTCTCTCTCTCTCTCTCTCTCTCTCTCTCTCTCTCTCTCTCCTCTCTCTCTCTTGATTGTTTAATGTCAAATGTTCTTGCTTGATGCATGGCATGAATGTGTGAGTGAGAGTGCAAGGTGCAAAGAAGCTATTGTAGCTTATCCTTTTTGCCCTCAATAAGACATTCGTATTCGTATTCGTATTCTCTCTCTCTCTCTCTCTCTCTCTCTCATTTTCCCCCTCTGATCCCGTTAAGTTCTGAACTTAATCAGGCGAGTGTCACCGTGAGTTAAACCAAACGCACCTAAATCGTGAAGAGAATAGCTGAATACGATCGGACAGTACCTGGAACTGTGAGATAAGTTATACGCATTTCTGCATAATGGAGAGAGGGAGGGGGGAGGGCGAGAGAGAGAGAGAGAGAGAGAGAGAGAGAGAGAGAGAGAGAGAGAGAGAGAGAGAGAGAGAGAGAGAGAGAGAGAGAGAGAGAGAGAATGAGAGAGAGAAAGAAGGGGAGAGAGAGAGAGAGAAACTGAGAGAGATAGAGAGAGGGGGGAGAGAGAGAGAGAGAGAGAGAGAGAGAGAGAGAGAGAGAGAGAGAGAGAGAGAGAGAGAGAGAGAGAGAGAGAGAGAGAGAGAGAGAGAGAGAGAGAGAGAGAGAGAGAGTACAGAGACAAGAGACAAGAAGAGACAGACAGGCACACACACAGAATGACGGAGAGACACAGAGAGAGACATAATTATAGAGTGACAGAGATACAAAGAGAGATATAGACAGAGATGCTGAGACCCAAAGCCAGAGAGCCAGAGAGAGAGAGAGAGAGAGAGAGAGAGAGAGAGAGAGAGAGAGAGAGAGAGAGAGAGAGAGAGAGAGAGAGAGAGAGAGAGAGAGAGAGAGAGATTATATACGTACAAGAATTGAAGAAGAAAAAACAACCACACCATTAAACTTTCCTCTTATATATATATATAGTTTGCTTTAATAAAACTTTGTTTGTGTCCAATGTATAAGTTTGTGAACCTAAGAAAGAAACTCAATACATTTAATTTTAACTTTACGATTTGTTCTGTGTTCTGAAAAGAATAAAAGAAAATAATGTGCTGATTTACTTTTTCTCCCAATGGGGGAGATATACAATGCCTATGCAAAGACAGCCGTTTCGTCTTTGAGAAAGACTTCAGTCTGCATATCGGCCTGCAAAGAATGTCCACAGTGAACATTCAAACTGAGCTAGAAGACTTTCTCCAAGAGAAAGGTTGTCCTCTTTGCACCAGATTGAAAGTCCACAATAAAAGCAAACCAGCACTTAATTCAAAAGAAATGATACAAATCTTGTGTAAAACAACAAACATAATAATGTTCTAAAATTACAATCCCTCGAAGAGAGTAGAAGAGATGGGATGCCATGTTGGTGGATCCAGTGAAGGATTCAATAGGGGAGGTCATAGAAATCGTAGTAAACACCAACATACTCCCGGTGAGGAGGAATGTAGAGAGGTGTGCCTGGATCAGGTAGACTGATGCGCTTTCCCTCTTCGAAGTATGATATAAACGTACAGGTGGGGGGGGGAGCCATAAGAAACCAACATGCTAAAGCAGAATGAACAGTTCCATTAAACCGGGTAATAACTGAACACCATGTTTGCCTGATACAGACATATGATTAGCAATTTGATTAATGAAGACAGAAAATAATGTTGGGCTCATAACACATCCCTGGCGCACACCTACTGGGCATTCAAAAAACTCAGAACATTCTCCATGAACTCTTATACATGCTAACAAAGAATCATACATGACCTTCAGTGAACCAATAAATCTCCCAGATACCCCTTGACCCTGTAAACATTTCAGTAATTTATCATGTCTTACAGAATCAAAGGCCTTCCGGAAGTCGATGAAAGCAACATACAACTTTTTATTTTTGCAAAAACATTTTTGTACAGTAGCATATAAAGTGAAAATTTGGTCAACTGTTGAATATTTTTTCCGAAAACCGGCTTGACATTCTGTAATCTTATCATTTTCCTCTAACCATTTATACAATCTATTATTTAACACAACTGTATAACATTTAGATACAACACTTAAAAGAGAGATACCTCTGTAATTGTCAACTTCATCAACATTACCTTTTTTAAAAAGAGGAATAACTATGGCTTTCGCCCATTCTTTGGGATACGTTCCTTGGGAAAATATAGTATTAAATAGCTTTGTTAAAAATGGTACAGTGACTTCATGACCCGCTTTCAACATTTCTGCTGTTACCCCATCTAATCCGCAAGCTTTACCTTCATTTAACTTACCAAGTGCATTGAGAACCTCTGTGTCTGAAATTTCTCGATTCAAGACATGGTCTTCATCATCCGAAAGATTAAACTCTTCCAAATGATCAATAGTGCCTGCGTCATCATCCATAGAGAATACATTTTTAAAGTGATTTTGCCATTCATCAAGACTGATGTTGTTACTAATATTGGTTTTTGTCTTTCCACAACCCATATCCGACAGCTCTTTCCAAAACTTTGATGAATTTGGCAGATGTGATTCAAGTGATTTAAGTTTTTCTCTTTGATAACTTCGTTTCTTCATTCTTATTAAAGATTTATACTTTTTTCTTTCTTCCACATACACTTTCCTGTCATCTTCTTCTCTTGTACGTCTAAAAATTCTGAGTTTATGTCTGGTGAGTTTCTTAGCTTGAACACATTCTTTATCAAACCAGTTAAAAGACTCGTTTCGTGGCCCATTAAAGCATTTTTTAATCATACAGCTGCTTGCACTTTTAAGGCAACCAACAAACACATCAAGTGCATCGTCAACATCAACTTGCAAGTTATTAGAGGCAACTTTCAATTTATTTTGTGACTGTGTACATTTTAGTTGTTCAATAAATGTTTTTTCTTTTTCTTTATCCCACACAATTCTTTCTGTATACAGAGATGAAGCATCACATCGATCAGAATTGCCAAAATTTAGATTTTTGATTGAGCACTCTAAAGATAAAATGACAGGCAGATGATCAGATTCAATGGCATTTTCAACAGTTAAAGAAACAGGTCTGACACAACCACAAGCCAAAAGGTCACACGACATCAAAAAGTAGTCAACCGTGCTTGCACCCGCACTAGATATAAAAGTATAACTTCCATCAAAACCATATTTATGTAATCCATTTAGAATCACAATGTCCAATGTATTACAAAAAGCAAGAAGTTGTTCCCCAAAAGTATTTTTTATTTTATCATGTGATATTCTAAAAAATGCGTGGTTTTCTACGGTGTCTTCTACATTGATCTGAGAATAATTTTCTGAAGCTGTTCGGGCATTCAAATCCCCACAAATAAGAACATGAAAAACATGGGAATCATACAGATCCAGTAAACATTGCTCTAACTGATCTATGCCAAAAATAGTTCCAGTGTTTTTCCACACGGGTGAATCGCACGGTGGTATATACATACAGATCCAAAATATATTCAAATCTGTCCCCAAAAGACTTTTATCAATGTTGATTATAATCGTATTGTCAGTATTGTAGTTAACTCGACTAACATACTGAGAAAACTGTTTCTTGATCAGCACAATGACACCCCCTGAGTATCGGCCTTGGATTGACAACTTTTGTGCTTTTGACGTAAATATTATATAATCATTAAAAATTGAAGACTCGAAATCAAAAGCAATAAACGTTTCTGTTAGACAAACAAAATCATACTGATATATACATGAAACAAAATCTTTGTTATCAAGCTTCGATAGAAGCCCATTTACATTAAAACTGGCAAATTTAACTTCAAATCTCTTATCACCGTGAGGCTCAAAATCAACATTTCTTTGAGTGGGGAAATCATGTTCAACACTTACAGTGTCATAATGAGTTGTGGCCCGGCCAACGCCCTATTTCTGCTTAGTGGCATTAGTACATGCATTTTTGTTACTTTTGTCCCGAGCACCCTTCCCCTTATCAGTGGACTGAGCCCGCCTAAAAGAGTCTATAATGCTACTCTGACTAGCAGACCTAGCCTCACGAGTTGGCTTCCTGCTCCTTAGAGCACGCTCTGACTGGGGGGACGGGGTAGGGACATCATTAATTGAGTTCCCCTTTGAGGTACCTGATGTAGCTGTGTCAACACCATGGTCAGTCTTTTCGGTTTCGGCTGATCTATCACAGCCAGCCTGTCTCTCAGGATGATGTGTGTCCAAGTCTTTCTCACTGTCACCTAATGTGCTATTTGATTGTTTTTCTCTGTCAGAACTAACCCCCTGTTCATCAGCCTGTGTTGTTTGTATATTTTGAGACTGCCCATCATCAACCACCAAGTCACTCTGGGCACAAGGGCGTGTCACATCAGGAAACAAATGAACGCATTCCTCAATCACCTTATCAGGTTCCCCACTAACCACTAGTTCCCCACGATCCTCACGTGTCTGTTCAGCCCCTTGTGCCCCTTGTGCTTCGTTCTGGTCTTCATCCATCACACAGAAGCCCGGGTCTCTACCATCTTCACTCCTGGCTTCAGGCTGGGTGTCAGTACTCCTTGAAGGGTTCACCTCCTCAGGCTGCAAGTCATCACGCCTGCTAGGTGAACTGCCATTTCTTGTTCTGATTTCTTCGTGTTGACGTTCACTGGACCCTTTACGTCTACAATGATCCTTCTGGCTAAAGAATTGGGTCAAATTCTGTTGGACTGGCTGGCGTTCTGCATTGGATACCTCTTTGGCCCGGAGTGCTTCACTGTAGGATTTTTCTCCTGGGACAACTGGTATGGGTTTGCTGAACTCAGCCTTGTCAGCTTTGCTTCTGCATTCTTTGTCCTCTAAGAAAACTAACCGGTCAGATTTTGTTTGTATGTTGAGGTTTGTCACTGTTCTTGTGTCATCATCGTTTTTCTTTTTGGATTCCTGCCAGTCACGTGAAGACGTTTCCCTCCTTGTCCATCTTCCATCATTTTTAAAGTTCTCCCTCCATCTAGATCGGAATTCTGCTCGAGAACTTTGATGGTTATCACTGGTGTTTCCTCTGTGCATTTTCTGGAAGGAGGTGGTGGGTGGAAATCTTTGGTTTTCAGCTCTAAAACCACTTCTCTGTTGATGAAACTGCTGCGATTTTGGCCACTCTTCCTGAAACAGAGTTTCGTCATCATCATAGTTTTCACTATCGTGATGGTTCCATTGCTTTTGTTTTGGTCGATGGGGTGGCCTATCCTCAACATGCAGACGTCCGTTCCAAAAGTAGGCAGACTTGCCTTGTTCACGATGGAAGTCTAACAGTTCTCGTTGACGACTTGATAGGTCCGCAGTCACTTTAATATTGTTAGAACGCATTCTGTCCCGTAGTTTTCTGTCCTGAATGACTGCCATTTTGTCCTTCCAGTCATAGAACTGCACAAGAAGTGGGCGTGGTTCTCTGTCATTTTGCTGAACACGACCCAGTCTGAAGGCTCGTTCAATGTTTGAAACCTGCCATTCGCTATTGTCTTCTTCTGCATGGAAATTCAGCACATCCACTATCTGTTCAATGCTTGTGTAGTCTTCCCCTCGTCTTATTTCAGGGATACCAAAGAATTTCAGGTTCCGTCGTTTTGTTTCTTTCTCTGTGGCATCCAATTTCTTTTCTAAACTGTCTAGTCGTTCTACAATTGTCTCTTTGTCTTCCGATAGTTCTTCTATTTTGTCACTGTTCTTGTTAACTTCAGTGTTCAGCTTGTTTATTCCTGATTCCAGGCGCTGCAAATGTTCGCTGAAAACCTTGAACCTTTCATCCACGAATCTCGTTATATTCGCTGACGTCATTTGAAGACAGTGCATCATCTGTGTCATTTTCCAGTCCATGAATCGAATCAGTTCTGAGTTGTTTTGTTCCATGATCACAGGGCCAGGATCGCTCACAAACAGTGCGCCAACGTACGCGACAAACGCAGCCGTTTGTAGCTGAACATCTCCTTAAACTAGGTCACAGGTAACACAATTGCACGTGCATCTTGAACTGCTAATCGTCAAGTGTGTACGAAGAAGCAAGAAAAAATGGCCTAAGCTACCAAATAAACTTGAAAATATAATCTTCTTAGTGTTCTATCTTCACAGTTGAAGCACTGAAACACTTGAACATTTTAGAATAACAAGATCCTGTCCTTAGACACACGTCTACATACAGCAGTCCCCACGAAACTCGTTTCTTTTCATTCCAACTTCTGTTCAGACATGTAAGAGTAGATCGAGCGAGATAAGAAGCGAGAGAGAGAGAGAGAGAGAGAGAGAGAGAGAGAGAGAGAGAGAGAGAGAGAGAGAGAGAGAGAGAGAGAGAGAGAGAGAGAGAGAGAGGGGAGAGAGAGAGAGAGAGAGAGAGAGGGGGAGAGAGAGAGAGAGAGAGAGAGAGAGAGAGAGAGAGAGAGAGAGAGAGAGAGAGAGAGAGAGAGAGAGAGAGAGAGAGAGAGGAGAGAGAGAGAGAGAGAGAGAGAGAGAGAGAGAGAGAGAGAGAGAGAGAGAGAGAGAGAGAGAGAGAGAGAGAGAGAGAGAGAGAGAGAGAGAGTGTGTACAGAGACAGAGAGAAGAAGAGACAGACAGGCACACACACAGAATGACGGAGAGACACAGAGAGAGACATAATTATAGAGTGACAGAGATACAAAGAGAGACATAGACAGATGCTGAGACCCAAAGCCAGAGAGAGCGAGAGAGAGAGAGAGAGAGAGAGAGAGAGAGAGAGAGAGAGAGAGAGAGAGAGAGAGAGAGAGAGAGAGAGAGAGAGAGAGAGAGAGAGAGAGAGAGAGAGAGAGAGAGAGAGAGAGAGAGAGAGAGAGAGAGAGAGAGAGAGAGAGAGAGAGAGAGAGAGAGAGAGAGAGAGAGAGAGAGAGAGAGAGAGAGAGAGAGAGAGAGAGAGAGAGAGATATACGTACAAGAATTGAAGAAGAAAAAACAACCACACCATTAAACTTTCCTCTTATATATATATAGTTTGCTTTAATAAAACTTTGTTTGTGTCCAATGTATAAGTTTGTGAACCTAAGAAAGAAACTCAATAAATTTAATTTTAACTTTACGATATGTTCTGTGTTCTGAAAAGAATAAAAGAAAATAATGTGCTGATTTACTTTTTCTCCCAATGCCCCAGATAGACAATGCCTATGCAAAGACAGCTGTTTCGTCTTTGAGAAAGACTCTTCAGTCTGCATATCGGCCTGCAAAGAATGTCCACAGTGAACATTCAAACTGAGCTAGAAGACTTTCTCCAAGAGAAAGGTTGTCCTCTTTGCACCAGATTGAAAGTCCACAATAAAAGCAAACCAGCACTTAATTCAAAAGAAATGATAAAAATCTTGTGTAAAATAACAAAAATAATAATGTTCTAAAATTACAATCCCTCGAAGAGAGTAGAAGAGATGGGATGCCATGTTGGTGGATCCAGTGAAGGATTCAATAGGGGAGGTCATAGAAATCGTAGTAAACACCAACATACTCCCGGTGAGGAGGAATGTAGAGAGGTGTGCCTGGATCAGGTAGAATGATGCGCTTTCCCTCTTCGAAGTATGATATAAACGTACAGGTGGGGGGGAGCCATAAGAAACCAACATGCCAAATTTCATGCTTGTACTTAAAAATGCACAATTATGACAATTCCTCCTCAGCTAACTGTTGAAGACAGATCTTCAGTGACGTAGGCCTTGTGTAGGTTTGTTTTAAAACCGTATGATTGCCCTAGTCTTTTCAACTGTACGCCTATTAGGATTGAATCTGACATTAGGGCCACAGAGGGAAGATCTTTCTGAGTCACTTTCGATTCATTAGAACTTAGATGACGTCTTGTCTTTTGTGTCATTAGAAGTTTTGACGTGAGACGTTCTTTTGAGCTCTTTTCTCTGATTTTTCTTCTCTTTTGATTCTACTTTCTTATTTTCGGGTGGGTGTATTTTTGTTTGTGGCTCAAGCCACAAACCTATAACTCACTTTGTCGGTCTGTCTGTCGGTCGGTCTGTCGGTCCAAAATTGTCGCACATATTGACAAAATGGTCGCACATATTGTAAAAGAGAAAAAAATACTTGGGCAAAGAGTAACATTTCAGTGGTCATATATACAGTCCTTAGGTATGGAAAGAATTGTATGCTGAACAGAGCACATGAATCTTCATTTTAAAGCGTACAAAATAATAAACATACGTAATGCAGACACTGCAACAGACACAACGAGTATTCGGTGCTTCTTTCGATGAGTATAAGTAGGATAAATAGTTTTAAATGTTTTCCAAAAGATATGAAAAGTTACGAAATGGTGCAGAGATAACATTCTGATTTACAGATTAAAATTATTGAAAAGCCTGGGGAGGCGACTCAGTGTATGTAATGATTGGAGTGGTAAAAATAGACCGCTGCAACAAACGACTGCGAATCCGCGCTTGTTACTAAGAGGGGCTGGTGGGAGATGATTTCGCAGCCTCTGTGTAAGTTAGAGGGCCAGGGACTACCAGGGACTCTGTTTGCATGGCAGCTGTAACGGCAGCTGGCTTTTCCCTCGCCTCGATATTCCCCATCCTTTCTTCAACGATGTGTTCCAGAGACTTGATTCCTTCACAGTTTTAAAACAGTTTCTTTCACTGACCGTATGAAGGATAATGTCAATATCCGTGTGTAGCCTGGATAATTAATGTCAAACCTAGATAGTTTATTATTACCAGTTACTAGCCAGTAGTCCTTCGATCTTAGTATTCGCGCGGTAGGCCTACATCACGTTTTGTTTTGATACTTTCAGATAGAGTAGTTTCCCTTACCGGAAATAAGTTAAATAAATCAAGGGAACGTAACTCTGTTTTTCTAACGTCCGTCAGAGCGAAACTAGAATGACCGTTATAGTCTGCTATTACGTCTTTATTTTTATTAATTAAACTATCAAATTTACTGCCAAATTCACTAACGTTTATAAATTTTAAGTTCATTTTTATTATTTAATGAAAATAGTATTGTTTAACTTTAGTAAATTTCCATTTTCATTGGCTAGAACTATTGTTGCTAGCCAAATCATCCACATCACTAAGAAAAAGATCGTTGGACCCAGAGCCGTTTCCATCAGCTCTGTTATCTATTTTCTCTAAAGCAGGTGGGTGTTGTTTTATTTCACTAAAAGGTTTAGAAAGGGGTTGTAGTCAGTTTAAATTGTAAATAGACTGGAAAACATGTCAATTTATGTAATTATTCAGAAAAACTGACGAGCTGTAGCGACCTTATGTAATCTAATGGCGCTTTCTGTTTAGTTAAGATACTTTTTAACATTTTTCTGTGTCTGTTGGCGTGTTTATATTAATGTTTAATGTCCAGAAGATTTGTTTATTTTATTTTGAGGCTACTTTAATTGAATTTCATGGGCATTGTCTTGGAGATTGAGTTCTTCATGAACTGAGAAGGCATGGGTGATAGAGTCTGGGGTGCAGACTTCTAACATTTTTGTTGATGACTTAAAAGCCATCACAATCATAATAACAATTATTCATGTATAATCTTAGTGAGATTATATTGATCAATGAATAATAGATTATGATAATAATACTTTTGATGAATTAGTGTTTTGGGATGTAAGCATCATAGTTGTCAGTGATGCTTAAACTAATGCCTCATGTGTTTGTTACTGTTTGAGAATGTTCATTACACTATTTTTCCTTTTAGGTTGATTTATGATGTAAATGTAATACTTATGCCGATGTTTAATTGTTTATGTTACAGAGAGACATGCAGCCACTGTAATCCCTAACTCTTCGTCTCTGTATTTAAAATTATTCGTCTGTAATATTAACTGATTAACTGATTAACTAAGCAGGCGTACTTGATGATGTTGATGGATAATGGTCGTAAAAGGTGTTGGGTAGCTGGACCCAGGGAGATGCTCTCAAATGTAGGTTTTTACAAGCTTTGGTTAACTCAAAATGTTGCGAATGTTAATGTAGTTTCAAGTGAATTCAAATAACGTCAAAATCATCTATGCGTTTCTGCAAGTTTGACAGACAGGTTCTTTCAAGAGAGTGATCTGGTACGATTAGAGATAAATAATTCATATAGTTTGATGAAAGACAATCTTACACTTTGTACTTATTTAAAATAGATCAATATTTTGCTTTGCTGTTCCCGTGTAGCTTCAACTCAAATTAGATTGCCTTTGGACAGCTGATACAGATTCTGTTAATCGGAGCAGAGAGTGCACGCCACCTGCCTAGCGAGATCAACGTGTTTGGATTTAAGACGCCATAGTTGGCGCTGTCCATCTCCAGGAAGAAGAAAAAGAATAAAACAATTACTAGAAGGTAACGAAAGAGATTACGCATGATAATAGAAGGATAGTGCTTTAAATGCTAAAACTAATTAATGAAAAAAAGCTAATTACATAATTTCTTGAGTCCTTTATATGTGTAATAATGCTACGCGCTTTACATTATGCCTATTTTGTATCTTAGCTTTTTCCCCTAATGTTTAGGCGCCCATATCATACAGACATTAAACAACATAGTTCATTTCATCTCTCTCTCTCTCTCTCTCTCTCTCTCTCTCTCTCTCTCTCTCTCTCTCTCTCTCTCTCTCTCTCTCTCTCTCTCTCTCTCTCTCTCTCTCTCACACACACACACACACACACACACACACACACACACACACACACACACACTCTCTCTCTCTCTCTCTCTCTCTCTCTCTCTCTCTCTCTCTCTCTCTCTCTCTCTCTCTCTCTCTCTCTCTCTGAGAACCTTGACATATAGAAGCCTGTGTAGAAAATGAGATGCAGAAAAACTCGCATAACAATGTTTATGTTAGAGTTAATTTAAATTAATCTGTTATCAATTCGTCGTGGGATTCCAACCATTGTAGAAGTTTAGCTTCCTTGGTTTTCCATCGCTTTTCAAGGACAATGTTCAAAGTGTACATGTAGGGATTGATGGCGGAGTTGAGGGGCAGGATGAAGATAGCCAGGGCCACGTTCACTTGTCCAGGGATGGGAGTGCCAGCCAGTGCTAGAATCCCGCACAGTCCAATTGGAAACCAGCACAGAAAATCTGATATGGCGACAGTGATCAGCCGTCGGGCTATGGTCATGTCTTTGGAGATCTTGGTTGTGCTGGTTTTTAAACTATTCTTCTGAACAGTCGTGTAGATGAAACTTTGACCCAGTGATATCAGTACAAACAACACAAAGTTCAGAATGATTAGAACGCTGAAGGAGTAGGCTTTACCTTTGAAGTCTTTCCTGGTAACTGGGAGCGGAATGCAGATGCCTGTCTGACTGTAGAACTCCCAGTGTGCCGTCACAGGGAGCAAAGGCAACAGAGAAAGAAAGCAGCCCACCAGCCAAGTGAGGAGACATGTCACTGCTGCTGAGTTCCTGTCGAATCGATGACTGCTGAAAGGAAAACGAAGAACGAGGAACCGATCCAGCGTGATGAGCCAGATGACCAGAGCTGACACCTCGCTGGACAGCAGGGACAGAAAACCGGCCATCTTACACAAAGCACTGCCCTTCCAAGTGTCATCGTGATGGAGATATTTGCCGCGGAATTGTTCGTCAGCCGACCCAATGATGGCAATGTAGACACCCATCAGGAAGTCAGCCACAGTGAGGTTGGTGACAAACACACTGAACCCATGGGACGAGGTCATGCTGTTTGTCAGTAATCGAGAACAGAAGGAGAACAGGTTACCAGACAGAGACAGACAGGCGATCAACCACAGGAACACACGGTAGATCCATGACTGCAGCAAATCTTCACACGAAGAAATTTCGTCTTTGGGGGAAAAACAGGTCGACTTAAAGAAGTTATCAGGTAAAATTTCCTGGCAACATAATTTATAATTATCTGTGACAATTATTTTAAGATAGGTGTTATGCTTCAATACTTCTTGTGGGAAATCTTTAATGCGGCTGCCTCTCATGTACAACTTGGACAATTTTGGTGTGAACCTGAAGCCATCAGAGCCAATGGTGTTAATATTGGTCATATTTAAAACTAGTGTCTGAACTTGAGGAAACTGGAACAACACTAAAGTGTCAAACTCTGTGAGCGAGGTGTGGGACAGGTCAAGCACAGTCAGTGCCTTCTGCTGACCAGAGGACGACAGGTCAGTGTGCATGGAGGTCAGTGGATTGTGGGACAGGGACAGTGATCGTAAATTGTGTAAATTCACCAGCGAAGTCATGTTGACGTGCTGCAGCTCATTGTCACTGAAGTCCAGAACTCTAAGATTGACAAGCAATGTCTGAGGTAGGGACAGCAGGGAACAGTTGGCCAGGATGAGGTGGAGAAGGTATGTGAGATGACCCACACTGGACATAGTCATTCCAGAACCGCTGGCGTCCAACAAACGCAGCGCAGGAACAGCTGCTGGTGAGAAGGGCTGTGGACAGGACAGAGCGTGGCCCTGACACACACAGCCCAGAGGGCACACTGCCTCACACAGCAGTTCGTCATCGTACAGCGGGCAGTGCGGCCAGCCGTCACACAGCTGGTCACTGTGGACACACACTGTGGAGGACCTGCACCTGAAGAACCCTGGACACACCGGGTCCTGGCACCCTGCCTCGTCATGCTGGCCAATGCAGTCGTACATTCCATTGCAACGGGTGTACACTGGCAGGCAGTCGTTGAAGTCTCCAGGACAACGGTAATGGCTTTCAGGGCATGACTCGTTCACGCGCATTGGGATGGACGTGAAGTAACTGATGCCGTTAAACTGGATGAGTGCGGGATATGGAAAGACGGATGTTTTAGTTATTATTCTTTTAAACACAACGCAGTCTGATTCATCCGATTCATCCTTACAGTGGGATATCTGATCACACCAGTTTTCATAGGACACGCACTGGCCGTCATCACAGGTGAAGGTGTTCAGACACGTTGGGTGAATGCAGAACAGCTCGTCACTGTCATCGGAACAGTCCACTGTGAAGTCACAGACCAAGGTGTAGGACAGGGTGAACAGACCGTTGTCACACGTGAACACTGGAATTGTGCCGTGAACACCGCGTCTGGAGTCCAGAGTCTGTTGGTGAGCAGAGTGAGTGTGAGGACCACAGGGGCTGGCCTGTTGTGGGCCACACACCTGGTATGGGCTGGAGCCACAGAGCAGGAAGCCGTGTGTGGTGTGCTGGCTGGGACAGCTCACCAGGGACTGGGGGTTGCCAGTTAATACTGAATGTGGCCAGGACAACACCACTGGTTTTAGGAAGCTGCTGCTGTTACTGTTCGTTTTCATCTCACAGATTGCTTCTCTACGGCGAAGGTCATAATAACGTGGTTTGCATCGAAAAGCATGATAGTGATTATCATCCATTGTTGTAAGACACATCTTCACCCCTTCATTGTGCTGATCAACGTTAACAGAATGGTAATAAACCGTTTGTCTGCCGATAATCATCAGTCTATACATGTTGGGAGCTGACACGTCATTGTAATGCAAACCAACCATAACTCCTTCATATTTTCCCCGGGAGATCAGTTTCAGTCGCAGAAGTTCAGAGCGCCAGTTCTGTTCACACACCGGCCTACTGAAGGAGCCCCCCAAAGCTCTGCATTCTGCTGAAATCTGTTCGTTGAAATCGCCCCTTTCGTTTTCATTGTACTGCAGCCCGTCAATCAAGGCATAGCAGTTGCCGCACATTAAGAACAGGCCTGGACAGTCAGCACTGCTGTAGAAACAGTGTTCTGTTTCGTCCTGTCCACCTTCACACTCTGTCTTCAGGTTGCACTCCACGTGGGGCTGGAAGCTGGCGTAGTGAGGAACAGAACAGTTCCACAGGCCGCTGGCTAATTTAACAGGGGCGTGATCTTCAGGAACAACCGTAAAGTTCAGCTGAAACATGTCTGTTTGTCCGTCCAAAATAATGTCCAGTCTTGATATCCTGTGGATAGTAGTACTTAATGCAGACAAATGAATACGTTGCACAATAGTGGAGTCATCTCTTTTTCTATAGCCTTTAAGCCCCACACTGAAATGATATTCTAAGCTAAGTTGTGTATATCTTAACATGATAACATGTCTCTGTGGCACATGTAAACTCATCTTTACAAAAATAGATCGGTCTTGGGTCTGATTTTCTGTCATTGTGATGTAACCTGACGTTAATGACGTCACCACAACCCTCAAGTATGACTGTGGTGATGGTTGGGAGACTGACCAAATCGGCGTCACTTCTGAAACAAGGTTTGTGTGAAAAGCAGTCACCAAAAAACTGATTGGAAGTAAAAAAAAAGAAAGTCCTTCCAAATGCAGTGATTAATTGTTGTTGTTTTTGTTGTTGTTGTTGCTGCTGCTGTTGTTGTTTTAAGATGCAGTGATTAATTGTTGTTGTTTTTGTTGTTGTTGTTGTTGTTGTTGTTGTTTTAAGATGCAGTGATGCTTGTTGTTTTTGTTGTTGTTGTTGCTGCTGTTGTTGTTTTAAGATGCAGTGATTAATTGATTGATTGTTGTTGTTGTTTTTAAAACGCAGCGATTAATTGATTGATTGTTATTGTTTTAAGATGCAGTGATTAATAATTGATTGATTGTTATTGTTTTAAGATGCAGTATTGTTTTAAGATGCAGTGATTAATTGATTTATTGTTATTGTCTTAAGATGCAGTGATTAAATGATTGATTGATTGTTATTGTTTTAAGATGCAGTGATTAAATGATTGATTGTTATTGTTTTAAGATGCAGTGATTAATAGTTGATTGATTGTTATTGTTTTAAGATGCAGTGATTAATAGTTGATTGATTGTTATTGTTTTAAGATGCAGTGATTAATGATTGATTGATTGTTATTGTTTTAAGATGCAGTGATTAAATGATTGATTGTTATTGTCTTAAGATGCAGTGATTAACTGATTGATTGATTGATTGTTATTGTCTTAAGATGCAGTGATTAATAGTTGATTGATTGTTATTGTTTTAAGATGCAGTGATTAATAATTGATTGATTGTTATTGTTTTAAGATGCAGTGATTAATAGTTGATTGATTGTTATTGTTTTAAGATGCAGTGATTAATAATTGACTGATAGTTATTGTTTTAAGATGCAGCGATTAATTGATTGATTGTTATTGTTTTAAGATGCAGTGATTAAATGATTGATTGTTATTGTTTTAAGATGCAGTGATTAACTGATTGATTGATTGATTGTTATTGTTTTAAGATGCAGTGATTAATAGATGATTGATTGTTATTGTTTTAAGATGCAGTGATTAATGATTGATTGATTGTTATTGTTTTAAGATGCAGTGATTAAATGATTGATTGTTATTGTTTTAAGATGCAGCGATTAATTGATTTATTGTTATTGTTTTAAGATGCAGTGATTAATAATTGATTGACTGTTATTGTTTTAAGATGCAGTGATTAATAATTGATTGATTGTTATTGTTTTAAGATGCAGTGATTAATTGATTGATTGTTATTGTTTTAAGACGCAGTGATTAATAATTGATTGATTGTTATTGTTTTAAGATGCAGTGATTAATAATTGATTGATTGTTATTGTTTTAAGATGCAGTGATTAATTGATTGATTGATTGTTATTGCTTAAAGATGCAGTGATTAATAATTGATTGAATGTTATTGTTTTAAGATGCAGCGATTAATAATTGATTGTTGTTGTTGTTTTAATATGCAGTGATGAAATGATTGATTGATTGTTATTGTTTTAAGATGCAGTGATTAATAATTGATTGTTGTTGTTGTTGTTTTAAGATGCAGTCATTAATAGTTGATTGATTGTTATTGTTTTAAGATGCAGTGATGAAATGATTGATTGATTGTTATTGTTTTAAGATGCAGTGATTAATAATTGATTGACTGTTTTTGTTTTAAGATGCAGTGATGAAATGATTGATTGTTGTTGTTGAGTTTAAGACGATTTGTGCAATTACTTCAAAATGTTGGGAGGAAGAGAAGGGTGTGTGTGTGTGTGTGTGTGTGTGTGTGTGTGTGTGTGTGTGTGTGTGTGTGTGTGTGTGTGTGTGTGTGTGTGTGTGTGTGTGTGAATGAATGAATCTTTAATTTAATGTCTTTTCACATAGATCGTGATTTTAGACAGCATGCAAACATTTTTTTTTTTGGGGGGGGGGGGGGAAAAAAGAGAAAAAAAAGGTAAAATAACATGCATAAGAACGACATATTAAAAAAGTAAAGAAAACCACTACAGTAGTCTTCCAATAGTTGAGGACAGCACTGCTTTTGCAATTGCAGTAATGTCAATTTCTGCGTCATTTAAAATATCCTTGGTATTATCATACTTGCGAAAAAAGTCCATATTGATCATTCGATATTTAGAGAGCAATACTGTGCATTCTAATAGTAAGTGATGAATTGATAATGTATCACTACAAAGACAGTTAGTTTCCAAGTATTTAGTTTTCCATGAATTGAGTCGTATCTTGTACACTAAACTAACTATCGATCTACTGTGCATAAAAATGTTAGATCTAAAGTCAGATGAGTTGATGTAAGTAGATTTTTCCAATAAACAGTAAATTTCATGTGTTGATAATGGCAGTTTCTCATTAGAAACCAAGTTAGAGTTATTAAAAGC
>JAGGCT020003348.1:0-14345 GCA_017654935.2 Phymorhynchus buccinoides | reverse complement strand
TCTTAGTTTTTTTTATTTGATCAGGCGTTTTCACGTCTCAGTTGCTTTCTGCTTTAACATCATCAGGTAGTGAATCAATGTTTCTTTCATCAGTTTAATTTGATTAGTATTTCAGTTGATTCGTGTTTGCTTGCTTCTGCTATTTGGGGAGTTAGCCATCCAGGAAGAGTTAGAACTTTTCATCTTTGCTTCTAAGATGAGTGTTTCTCTATACGGATAGGAATGCTAGAATAAATACATCTCAGAACTTGAATAGGACATGAACAATAAAGTACATATTGAAGTGTGCATGCCTTAAACATGAAAACAATGCAGGTTTATCAAGTGTTTAAATGATCTGTAGTGAATAGTAGTGTGTCCTTGGGTTGGAGTCTTAGGAGGTCTGTACCTCCATGTACATGTAAACAGGGTAGTGGCACTAATACATATGTATCTAGAACATTGGATATCTAGTGAATAGAGAAGGTTGTTGGTGTATATGGGGTCAAGTAGATGTTTGCTGAAGTGGAGTAACTCTGTAGCCGTTTGAGACAGTTGTGGAGGCCCAAATAGGGTAGTAGTGATCGCCATGACGTTTGCGGCTTAATAAAGTCATAATTGAAATCACCCAATAGCAGTATATTACGATTGTTACTTTGACATTATCCATCATCCCCACTATACACGAAAGTCATCAGCCATCTATGTAGAGGCAGGGTTCTGTATACGCAACCAAAGTTGTGTTCGCGCAGGTGTGTGTGTGTTTTAGGATATTTTACTATAGCCTATTATTTTGTGTGCGTGTGTCTCTGTCTGTCTGTTTTTCTGCCCGCGTCTACATTCGCACGTGAGTATGACCATTCTTTCCAAACAGCATAATAGTACATAGCATAACAAAAACCAAATCATAAACTCGAGATGCTTTTCAACTATGACACTAAAACAGATTGTCATAACTTTCTACTTTGTCAAATAATGTCTTTATCGCGGCAGTAAACAGTTATACAGTCGGGACGAATGAGCCGAATCCGGCTCATGGCTCACACAACCGTTTAGGATGAATGGCCCGGATCCGGCTCTTGAGAGTTTTCCGATTTTGATGGCGTGGAACCAGCTTTCAAGTGCGACCGTCATAACCTATTTTCAGTTTGCTTTGACCTTGCCTCTCTTGAAATCAACCAATCATTGCAGACGTTTACATTCAGGTTTGGTTGTAGAGGGGGGTCAAAGATGGGAATGTGAAATGTTTCCTTCTTTCTATGTGTTAACTATTTTCGTCAATAGGAGACAAACGACGAAGGTATGGAATCTGATATTTTACGATCGTTTAGTGCATGGTGTTAGTAATCTTATCTGAAAATATCAGTCCATAACTTTTCATAACTTTTTTTGTGGTGATGTGTTTTCGAACCTAGTCAAATCAGGCCCATCCGAAACGGTTGTAAGGGGAAGCAACTGGCCAGTGCCGAGTGAGTTAAATTAAGAGACGCCCTGGAATATAACACAGAACACATTGCCATCACTTTACACTTCATCAACGATGCCAGCCTTACTACTGTGTTACAGGCCTTGCAAGTTCCAGAACTCCTTCCATCGGTTCCCCGGTGCCACAGAGGCCGAGTGTCGACTGGTGGACACTCAGGCAGCTAAAGACTGGGATGATTTTCTCTGGAACCGCGCTAAGGAACTCAAATCTGGTGGGTCCTCTATCTCTGACTGTCAGTCTGTCTGTCTCTCAGTCTATCTGGTGGACACTCAGTTCCAGAACTCCTTCCATCGGTTCCCCGGTGCCACAGAGGCCGAGTGTCGACTGGTGGACACTCAGGCAGCTAAAGACTGGAATGATTTTCTCTGGAACCGTGCCAAAAAACTCAAATCTGGTGGGTCCTTCTGTCTTTCTGTTTGCATGTCTGTATGTTTGCATATATGGCTTGTTTGTTTGTTTGTGTGTCTACAATTTATTCAATTTGTCAGTCTGTCTGCTGGAGGCTGTGGAGTGTGGAGGCTGTGGAGTGGGACTCCTTTCTCTGGAACCGTGCCAAAGAACTCAAATCTGCGTCTACTGTGTCATCTGACGGTAAGAGCACTACACAGTATATCCGGATTTTTCCGCGCGGAATTAATCAATAAGTAAAAGAAAGAAGGAAAAAAATATGCGCACGTGTCCGTATTTCCCCTAATCCGTATATTTTTTTCTTCTTTCTTTTATTTATTGATTATTTCTGCGCGGAAAATATGGATGTATGTGTACGTGCGCTTAGTCTATTTGTCTGAAAGTATGTCTGTTTGTTTGTCTGTCTGCCTGTCTCTCTGTTTGTCTGAGTTTGTCTATATTAATTTGTTTGCCATTCAGTGAGTTGGTGGGTCTGGATTGATTGTCTTTCGCGTTGTGTCTGTCTGTTTGTCTGTCTGTCTGTCCTCCGATTCTTCATGAAGTGTGTGTGTGTGTGTGTGTGTGTGTGTGTGTGTGTGTGTGTGTGTGTGTGTGTGTGTGTGTGTGTGTGTGTGTGTGTGTGTGTGTGTTTGTTTGTTTTCTGTGTGTGTGTGTTGTCTATGTGTGTGTGTGTATGTTTGCTTGTCTGCGTTTGCGCGCGCGAGTGTTTATGTATATATATATATATATATATATGTATATATATATATATATATATATATATATGTGTGTGTGTGTTGTGTGTGTGTGTGTGTTGTCTGTGAGTGTGTTTGTCTGTGTGTGTGTGTTTGTCTATGTGTGTGTGTGTGTATGCACGCGCGCATGTGTGCGTGTGCATGCGTGCGTGCGTGCGTGCATACGTGCGTGCGGCTGTATGTGTGTGTGTGTGTGTGCATGTGTATCTACATGTATGCGTTGATTTGTTGCTCGTGCGGTTGGGTGCGTATATTCGTGCGCATTTTTACGTGTATGTATGTACGTGCGTGTGAACATGTACATGCGCATGCTTGTGTGCGTATATGCACGTATTTATGCACATATATATACGATATATTTCCTCTGTCATTTGAGACCTCGACAAAGTCCAATAAATACCCAGGACGAAATATTGGGATAAATGTATACACTTGTTGTGGGTTTTGTTTCTAAATTGTTATTGTTCTCTCCTCTCTCTCTCTCTCTCCCTCTCTCTCTCTCTCTCTCTCTCTCTCTCTCTCTCTCTCTCTCTCTCTCTCTCTCTCTCTCTCTCTCTCTCTCCTCTCTCTCTCTCTCTCTCTCTCTCTCTCTCTCTCTCTCTCTCTCTCTCTCTCTCATTATGACCATACTTTTGAATTGTTGGTGTTAAAATGTAGAGGAGTTATGTAGGAGATTAAGACAAGGACTGCCTAATCTGTAGACTAGGCACTGTGCCTAGTCAACAGACTAGGCTGCCTATTCTACATATTAGGCTGCCTAGTCTGTAGATTAGGCACGTCTGAAAGGTTAGTTTACAAGTTAGGCAATCCGAGTGCCTAGCTCACAAACTAGGCAAAGTAGTTGCCTAATCTACAGACTAGGCAATTATGCGAGTTAGGCACGACATATATATGTGTATGTGTGTGTGTGTGTGTGTGTGTGTGTGTGTGTGTGTGTGTGTGTGTGTGTGTGTGTGTGTGTGTGTGTGTGTGAGTGTGTGTGTGTGTGTGTGGTGTGTGTGTGTGTGTGTGTGGTGTGTGTGTGTGTGTGTGTGTGTGTGTCTCCAGGAGGGGTGCTGGTGGTAGCCATACCCGGTCATGACCCCCAGGGGAAGATAGACGGGGTGCAACACGTGTCCCAAGACTTGGAGGAGTCACTGCTTAACACCTGGAGAGATATGAGAGATGAGGGGAAGATCACTGAGGTCAGATAACCCATAGCTTAACCCTTTCACCGCCAGCCATATTTCAGCCAAAAATGTCCATTAAATTTACCTGGGTAGAGAACAAAATCCATCTGCAGTATTGGGGATTCTTCTGTGACTTATATAAAATAAGGTCTATCCTTACTTCCCAAAACTAAGACAACAGGGTCTTTGGATAATAGACCCCAAAATGTAGAGAACAATAATCCAACTGTAGTATTGGGGATTCTTCTGTGACATAGCTATATAAAATAAGGTCTATCCTTACTTCCCAAATCTAAGACAATAGGGTCTTTGGATAATAGACCCCAAATTGATGCCTTTTAGTGACATAGGTGTTAAATCACTGTGGTGCTAAAATGCGACTTTGGCGGTGAAAGGGTTAAAGGTCTGTGTGCACGTTAGCATTATTCACGATATATTTATATTTCCCTATGGCAACACAGTGATAGCCCGCTCTTAAAGGTCTGTGTACACGTTAACATTATTCACGAGATAGTTCTATTTCCCCATGGCAACACAGTGATAGCCCACTCTTAATATGACTTGCAGCTCACTGTGTTGCCATGGGGAAATAAAAATATTTTGTGAATAGTGTTAACGTGTACACAGACCTTTTAGATAGAGACTAGAGGAGTGATAGGTGATATTATAGAAGTGTTCAGGATTATGCATGGGATTGGGATTACGATCCCTCAACTACTGCTCCGCTCATTGACTTATCTAGTCATGATACTACACTTGACTCTGCCTTCTCCACCATTGCTTGCTGTGATCTAGCCAACTGCCTTACTGGTCAATTCTTATGTTCTTAAAACAAGGATGCAGACACACAGCAGTCCGGAAATGAAGGAGAAAAATCGATGAAAACGAATTGGGGGGGGGGGGGGGGGGGGGGGGTGGGGGGGGGGGGGGGGGGGGGGGGGGAGGGGGGGGGGGGTCACATCTCAGAGGGAGTCTTAAATGGGATATTCCACTGTGTCATGTTCTGACATTGATGCTACTCAACCCAGGAGGAGTTTCTGAACACCAACATGCAGAGGTGCACCCGGACCCTGACGGAGATGACGGGTCCCTTGGAGGACGCCAGTTCCAGGGTGTACCGGGCGGGACTCAGGCTGGAACACGCTGAAACCGTCCTCAGACCGTGCATTCTGCAGGCCCGGTGGATGCAGAGACTGAAACAAGGTAAGTTGGTTTAAATAGCATTTTTATTTCTCAAAGTCACAAATGAAAATCAACAATGATCATTAGATAGGGCAACAAGAAAACTTATATAAAGCCTTATCTATCGAAGGTGATTTCACAATCAACGAGGCTGTACGTCGGCCTATTCATAATGATATGGGCATTATTATGACACGTGTGCATGTTGCGTGCACATTAACGCATGCGCGTGTACTCGCGCAAGTATGTAAGCACGAATGCGCGCGTGTGGCCCCAACACAAACACACACACGCGTGCAGGCATACACATACACGCACGCACGCGCGCACGCTCCCCGAGCAACCCGAATTTCACAGAGACGCCTCTATGTCTATAAAGTACCTAATACATAATACATAATACATAACCATCAGAATATAAAACCTCATCTTTCGATACGTAACTGTCAGAAAACAACAGATAATCGGATACAAATAAGGCCAAAGACGAACACGTGTTACAAATGTGTAGTCAACTTTGTTTTTCTTCTCACAAAACCATCAGTACGACAGTTATACTGTAAAAACAAACAATAGTAATTTTGTTGTGTGAATTCATAGTTGACATTCATTTCTGAACTGTAACCAATAATGTGTTTATTCATTCATTATCAGGGGGTGTTTAATTTGGTTGAACAATCATAGCGTTGGTTGAAATCCTGAATGTGCTATCAGCCTTATTTCGTCCTTCTGTCTGATGGTATCATCTGGCTTTCACCTAAGTGCATGGACTTTTACTGTGTCTGGAATATATGATTAGATTAGATTACAAATAGGGACGAAAAAATATAGCCGTTAGGCTTTCAAAGTCCCATCTTTGTATTTTTATTTTTACATACTCAAGGTATATCGTGCACTCAGGTTTTTGCGTTGAATTAATCATCGTATTCATACATTATGTCTTTATAAAATTTTAATTGGTCGAGCTCATTTTTAAAGCTGTTAGTATTAGGTGCTCTCTGAATGTTAGTTGGTAGTTGATTCCATAAAGGTGCAACTCTGTTAGTAAAAGAATATTTTCTTGTGTTAGTTTTACAAAATTCAATACATATTTTATCAGTGCTATTTCTTTTTCTGTCATAATTTGTTAGTTTGAAAAAAATCTGTTGCATTTAAATCATCAATATTATTAAATATTTTATAACTTTGTATTAGATCACCTCTTATTCTTCTTGCTTTCAAACTTGGAAGATTCAGGCGTTCCATTCTCTCTCTATACGAATAGTTATTATATCCATCAATTAATTTAGTTGCCCTTCTTTGCACCTTCTCTATTAATGTTGATTGTCTTTTCAATTTGGGATACCAAATAACATTACCATATTCTATATGCGGTCTAACTAAACCTTTGTATAAATGCAGGAAAGTATCCTGATCTAAGTATGAAAAAGTTCTTTTAATAATACCAAGCATTTTATTTGATTTCTTAACAGCATAATGAATATGGTTATCAAATTTAAAATGTTCATCAAAAATTACACCAAGATCCTTTTCGTCTGTGCACTTTGACACAACATAGCTGGTACCATCTTTAATCATATTATAATTATTGCAAGTGTTATTGTTACCCAGATGTAAAACTTTACATTTTGAGGCATTAAAGTATAATTTCCAAGTATCTGTCCACTTCACTAATGAATCTAGATCATTTTGTATCTCATCTTTATTTACAGATGTATTATATAATTTCGTGTCATCTGCAAATATCTTACAAAAGCTAGTTATGTCCTGTGGCAAGTCATTTATAAAAATCGTAAAAAGTAACGGACCAAGGATGCTTCCCTGGGGTATACCACTAGTTACATCTACATTATCAGAGTAAGCGTCACCAACTCTAACTAATTGTTTTCTATCATTCAAAAAGTTTTCAATCCAAGCTAATAATTTACCTGTTATACCATAATATTGCAGTTTAATAAGTAATCTCTGATGGGGTACAGTGTCAAACGCTTTTCTAAAATCTAAATAAATAATATCTACGTTATTACCTTTATCTAATAGTTTAGTTAAGTCATTTATTACCTGCAGTAACTGTGTGGTGCAAGACCTATGCTGACGGAAACCATGCTGACACTCTGAATACAATTTATTAATGTTCATATGATCAACGATAACATCTCTAATAATACTTTCAAATACCTTACAAGTTACTGATGTTAGACATCATTGGTTAAATGTTCTAGACTCACTGGTCTATTTACTAGGATCACTCTTCGTACCCTTTTTAAACAAGGCAGTATCATAAGCATTTTTCCATTCAGTAGGAACTGTTTCCAATTCCATAGATTTATTAAATAACATACAAAGTGGAACAGATAATTCTTTACATAGTTCTTTAAGCACCCTAGGGGGAATATTATCCGGCCCTTGAGCCTTGTCTACATCCAATTCCATTAACTTAATTTCAACTGCCTTTGGAGTTACAATCAAGTCTGTTACAGTTTTACCATCAGACCAAATAGCTGTATTAACAGGTGGTAATTTTACCGAGTCTTCTTTAGCAAACACGCTAGCAAAATATTCATTTAAAACATTGGGGCTTATACCTGATTTAGCTTTAGCTTTTGACCGTGCATATTTCCAAAACTTCTTTGGATTTGTCTTACAATCTTTAGCAATGTTCCTTTCATGCTCTTTTTTAGCCGCTTTCATTTCTTTATTACACTTGTTCCTTTGGTCAATATACTTAAGATAACCTTTACCCTTTTTGGTACTTAGAAATCTTTGAAAGAGGTAATATTTCTTTTTTTATTTCTCTCAGTGCTTTATTGTTTAACCAGACAGGTTTGGGTTTTACATAACCATTTATTATAAGTTTGGGAATATTTAGCTCCATGGACTGTAAAATTAATGTTGATTTTTTTATGGCTTTTCATGTTTCATCTACCTCCTTGGAATTTAACACTGTCCAATCTTTCTGACCCTGTTCTTCCCTCATTTTGTTATACTGTCCTCTGTTAAAGTCAAATTTATACTTTTTTTCATTTTTAGTGTTGTTGGATTTTTTTTTTGTTTTGGTGTGTTTTTTTGTTTTTTTTTTGAGGTCAGAGTTGGATTTTTTCCTCCTGCGACCGCCTCATAAAAAGCAACGCGAGGCGAAGCCTCCCAATCCTGGGTAGTCCATAGAGTATCGTAGGGAATGAACACTTGGGCCTATAGGCTAATGTACATTTTTTTTTTCATGCATTATTTGCTGACCTACTCTCTCTCTCTCTCTCTCTCTCTCTTCCTCCTCTCTCTCTCTCTCTCTCTCTCTCTCTCTCTCTCTCTCTCTCTCTCTCTCTCTCTCTCTCTCTCTCTCTTCTCTCCTCTCTCTCTCTCTCTCTCTCTCTCTCTCTCTCTCTCTCGTCTCTCTCTCTCTCTCTCTCTCTCTCTTCTCTCTCTCTCTCTCTCTCTCTCTCTCTCTCTCTCTCTCTCCCCTCCACGGAGTGGGTCCGCAGTTTGGCATTCTTCTTTTTTCTTGCTTCTGTTTGGCGAATTTCTTGCTGCTTTCTGGCAGTGCTGGACTCTGCTTTTTGTTCATTTTTAGTGTTAGATGTCTGTATATACAGCTCAAACACCAGCACTTCGTGATCACTTTTGCCTATAGGGCAATAATGCTTAATCTCTGATATAATTTCCTCTTCATTTACCAACACCAAATCTAAAATATTTGATTTTTGACCTTCCCTCCTTCTTGTTGGAAATCTTACCATTTGGATTAAAAATGAATCATTTAAGCACTCCATAAATCTGGTTTCCCTGTTGCCTGCCCATGTGCCTTTCCAGTCGATATTTGGGAAATTGAAATCTCCTACTATGCAAATTATATCAAAAGTGGTTAATGTATTTATTGTTCAGTAATTCACATAAGTTGTTCTCATTTTCCAGAGTGGTATTATGACTTTTATAGATACATCCTAAACGAACATTTAATCCATCATTTGTTTTGAAATGAACCCATACACTCTCCTCAAATTCCGCTGAGTTTCATGTTGTACATTATTGTGCATTTATGTCATTTTTAAATTAATATAAATCAACACACCTCTTCTACTTTGTTCATTAGTAAATAACACATATCCTGGGATGGCATATTCCGACATGCTACAGTCTTGCTGATTTTTACCTAGAAACTCACTAATGGCAATAATACTAGGTTCCTGTTCTTTAATTAAAAGCAACAATTCTTCTTTTTTGTTTAATAGCCCATCAATATTAGTGTATAGTACTTGACATTGTTTATTTACAGTATCACTTTTATTTACATTAGTGATACTGTAAATAAACAATGTCAAGTACTATGCACTAATATTGATGGGGGTGAAATAAATGGGTGAGGAAGCCTGTACATTGCTTGCCTGTGTGTTTGTGTTTGTGTGTGTGTGTGTGTGTGTCAAGTCAAGTCAAGTCAAAATCATCTTTATTGAGGGTTAAAGAATAAGCTAACAAAGCTTTTTTTCATCCTGCCCTGTGTGTGTGCGTGTGTGTGTGTGTGTATGTGTGTGTGTTTGTGTGTGTGTGTATGTTGTGTGTGTGTGTGTGTGTGTGTGTGTGTGTGTAAGTGTGTGTGTGTGTGTGTGTGTGTGTGTGTGTGTGTGTGTGTGTGTGTGTGTGTGTGTGTGTGTGTGTGTGTGTGTGTGTGTGTGTGTAAGTATGTGTGTAAGTGTGTGTGTGTGTGTGTGTGTGTGTGTGGTGTGTGTTGTGTGTGTGTGTGTGTGTTGTATGTGTGTGCTTACTTGCGGGGGGTGCGTGGATAATTATGCGGGTGTGAGTGTGTGTATGTATTTGTTAGACTCGATGTGTGAGTAAGTTGGAGTGTGTGTGTATGTCTCTTTAATACTTAATTATTTAGTTAGTTAGTTAATTAGTTAGTTTAAATTAGTTAGTTAATTAGTTAGTTAATTAAATTAGTTAGTTAGTCAGTCATTCAGTCAATTAGTTAGTCAGTCAGTCAATTGGTCAGTTAGTCAGCCAGTTAGTTAGTTAGTTAGTTAGTTAGTTTGATTTGTTAGTTGGTTTGTTGGTTTGTTTGTTGGTACATGGTTGGTTGGTCGGTTGGTTTGGTTTAGTTAGTTATTTAGTCGAGTTTAGTTAATTAGTTAGTTAGTTAGTATAGTTAGTTAGTTAGTTAGTTAGTTAGTTAGTTAGTTAGTTAGTTAGTCAAGTAGATAGGTAGGTAGCTGGTTGGTTGGCTGATTGGTTGGTTAGCTGATTGGCTGGCTAGCTAGCAAGTTAGTTCAAAGTTAGGTAATTGTTTGTTTGTTTGATAATTGGTTTGTTAGTTGGTTAGGTAGGTAGGTAGGTAGGTAGGTAATTAGGTGGGTAGGTAGGTAGGTAGCTGGATGGTTGGTTGGTTGGCTGGTTGATTGGTTGGCTGGCTGGCTGGTTGGCTAGCTGGCTAGCTAGCTAGTTAGTTCAATTAGTTATTTGTGTGCTGGTTTGATTAATTGATTTGTTAGTTAGTTTCGATATTTAGTCAGTTCGGTAGTCTATCTGTTGAGTCATCCATGCATTCACGTACCCATTCATCTGTGCATTCGTCTATCATCTCACCCAGATGGAGTGGACGATCGTTCGTGGTGGGCCCAGGCACTGGTCAACCGACACAAACCCTGGACCCACAACGTGTTTCTTCAAGGGTTGTCCGCGGCTCGCAGCCAGCAAGATAAAGAAGCTTTGGTCAGTGAGACCTTCCACCGTCTGGAGAAACGCATCCTTCAGAAAGGACCCCGAGAATTCCTGCACGGATGTCTGATGCATTTTGTCATAATTCGAAAGGTTTAGGCTAGGGATCTGAGAGTTGTCGTCAACAATGGTGGGTTAAGGGACTTTTCGGTCGTTTACAATCATCGTATTACTTTCAAAAAAGCGTGTACATCGCTCAATACTCGTCTTGTACTGCAAACATACCGTGCTTGTCCAATTGTCGTATGTGCATGTGTGTGTGTGTGTGTGTGTGTGTGTGTGTGTGTGTGTGTGTGTGTGTGTGGTGTGTGGGTGTGTGTGTGTGTGTGTGTGTGTGTGTGTGTGTGTGTGTATGTGTGTGTGTGTGTGTGTGTGTGTGTGTGTGTGTGTGTGTGTGTGTATGTGTGTGTGTGAGGACAACCCTGCTGTAATATGTGCATTGCTGATACACGCTATGTATTGGTAGGGGGGTTGTTTTGTGTGTTGCTTTGATTTTCCTTACATACAAGCATGTCTGTTAGATCACTTATATCCTAGTAATCAAGAAAGTGTAAGCTAAAGAAATGATAGTGCTTTTCCCCTTCTCCTTCATGTTGTCATTGTAGGTCTGTGACAATGTACGAATGTTGTCTTCATCAATGCTTACCCTAGTAGCAGGTTGTTGATATCAGTTTGATTTATGTTAACCAGGAGTATTGTAGTGCTTATCTGTATATTTGACCTCTGCACGGAAATAAATTAAAAAAAGATAAAGAGTTTATAACTTCATATAATGTTGATGTGTGCTTCTTTCAAAAAGCAGAAACGATTTTTTTTTGGGGGGGAAACATTTTATTTATTTGTGCCTCGGTTAGTAAGTTCATTCGAAAACTCATATACCTTTTGATATTGTGCTAAATATTCTTGGAAGCTCGTTCTGTCGCATAAAATTGTCTTACAGAGTACTGACATCAGCAGGGTTTCATTGTTAGTACATTTTAACAACAATCTGATCAAAGGTGTTTTACTTTAAGCCATAACACTAAGGCTACTGATTGATAACATGGCTCGCTTGTCTGAATGATAATTAGGGTGCTATGTCACCCCTAACTATGTGACATAGGAGCTGTTAAAATGTCCATGCGTTGTCGTTCATCATTGAATTATTTACATGCCAATCTTTTATTGACATATTGACTATAAACCAAGTGTAGGCAGAATTGGGGATCTGATTGGGTTTCGTTGTTGTTTTTATTAAATTAATGTGTGATTGTGTTTATTCATGATGTTCTTTCTGACATTGGAAATGTATTTAACTTGTAAATCATGTTTTCTCTTTGGGGTGTGAAGATGTGACAGAAAAGGTGATGAATTGAAAATACACGCACATACGCACGCTCACACGCACGCACGACGCCACACACACTCACACACACACACACACACACGCACAGTCGCACGCACAACACACACGCACACACCACACGCACGCACACACACACACACACACACATACTCACACAAACACATACACATACACACTGAGCACACATACTCACACACATACACATACACACACAAAAACACACACACACACACCACACACAATACACACGCACTACACACATACACACGCACACCAAAGCACTACACACACACACACACACACACACAAACACACACACATACACATACGTCACACACACACATACACACATACTCACACACACACACAGTACACACAAACACACAAGCACCTACGCACACAACTACACCACACACGCACACGCATAACACACACACAACCACACACACACACACACAAACACACCACACACACACACACACACACACACACCCACACACACACACACACACACTCAACCACACACACACACACACACACACACACAACACACACACATACACAACGCATAAACAAGCACACACACACAAGCACAAACAACCACACACACACACACATATGCACAGGGATAGACAACACGCAGATATATCGTATTTATTCGTATTCATCTCTCTTTAAAGAACATAGGCTGTTTAGGTGGAGTTTTGATCTTTAGCCCTTGAATCAGGTGTCTTCTTGTTTTAAAGCAATTCTCTCTCTCTCTCTCTCTCTCCTTTCTCTCTCTCTCTCTCTCCCTCTCTCTCTCTCTGTCTCTCTCTCTGTCTCTCGTCTCTCTCTCTCTCCGTCTCTCTCTCTTTCTCTATCTATCTCTCTCTCTCTCTCTCTCTCCTCTCTCTCTCTCTCTCTCTCTCTCTGTTTTTTCCTCCTTCCATCTCTCTCTCCTTCCTTTACTCCTATCTCCTTCAGCTTTCCGTTTATGTCTTTGCTGTCTCGCTCTACTATTTCCCTCTCTACCACAACTAACCCCCTCTCATTCCTTTCCTCTTTACTCCCCCTCCCTCCTATTCTTCTTATATTTCTTTTCTTTTCTTACTTCAATATTTGTGTTGTTCCTAAATGCTCACTTATGTTCGGTCCCTCCACATCCCATTTGTTAAGTATTTATGTATAATGCTGAATTTATTATGTGTTCTGTTTATATTGGATAATGTGCCTGCTTATGATGATAATGTGATGTTCGTTTTCTTTGCTTTGCATGCCTTTCAATTGTTTATTGAATTCTTTGCTTTGGATTCTCTTTTCCATTCTCTTTTTTTTCTTCTTGAGGACTGGATGAAAAAAAAAGTATTTATGCTTACTCTATTATCCTCAGAAAATAAAAGTTATTCATTGCATTCATTCATTCATTCTTCTCTCTCGCTCGCTCGCTCGCTCGCCCGCGCTTGGCAAAAAAACAAAATGTTTTGCCTTCTATCTAACAAAGGGAAGTAATATATAACAAGAGAGTGATATCGCATGGGGTGCCCAGAAGTGCTTATTGCCAGCATGCTGTTTCCAAGGTAAGGGAGGTTACGACAGCTCCATCATCATGTAAACATGACAGTTACCGCCCTTTGACCATCAACGGCAAACTAATGCCTTGTTTCTCCTTCCCCTTCCCCCCCTTCTACATTTTCATATCGCTCTTCGAATGTGTTCTTACTCTCATCCCTTTAACTCTCTCTCTCGTTCTCTCTCTCTCGCTCTCTCTCTCTCTTCTCTCTTCTCTCTCCTCTCTCGTCTCTCTCTCTCTCTCCTTCTCTCTCTCTCTCTCTCTTATATTTGACTACTCTTCTTACTCTCTATGACACCAGCAGTGCCAACACATTTAAACCTTTGCACAGGACCCATAAACGTGCCATAAAAACAGTACTTAACAAAACAACAACGCTTACTACTCAAGATTATACAGCATTAGATATTTTACCCCTTTCTTACAAACTTGAATACAACAAAGCAATAATGATGTTTAGAATTATGAATCAGTCAGCACCCTTAAATATTTCAGCAAGATTTCCAATCAATCAATCAAGATACAATGACAATATAATCATAACAAAACCAAGAATTGATTTGTTTAAAACTAGTTTAATTTATTCTGGTGGTACACTTTGGAATTCTATCCCATTACATATTAAAGAGAAAAAAAGCATTAACCCCTTTAAAGCAGCATACAAACGCTTCTTATTTAATAGAATGGAAACAGATACATCAATCCAAGTGTAATTTGTGATCTATAGTGTCATTTTGTAATGTCATCAGTTTATTTTATTTCCCCCCTCTATTCCTGGTATAAA
>JAGGCT020003347.1:0-14347 GCA_017654935.2 Phymorhynchus buccinoides | reverse complement strand
GGGGAGGGGGACAAGAGGCTGAAAAGGAACCAGTGCCTAGTCCATGACGTTGAGGCCAAAGGGAACGAGAGTTCTTAGCTTATTCATCCAGAATTTCTCTCTCCTGAGCCTGTGTGGAAGGTTCTCAACAAACAACTGTTCTATTACCAAGCACTTCATGTTGGAGAGTGAGTGGTTGGGAAGGTTAAAGTGAAGGGTCACTGGAGTGCCTACATTCTTTTTTATATGGAACCTGTGAAGATAGAAGCGTTTCTGGAGAGAATTCTTTGTCTCCCCAACATATTGGGTGTTTTGGCAAAGGTCGCAGAATAACATATAGATAATGTTTCTACTCTGGCATGTTGTACTTTGACGGATGGTGAAATTTCCCCCGTTTGGTGGCTCCGGAATGCATCCGTTTCCACTGCATGCTCCTTGCAGACCACACATTTTTTAGAGCATTTCAAAAACCCAGGGGCAGAGTTGGGGATGTGTCTGGGTAAGGCCGATGGCATGAGGATGGTTTTGAGGGAGCGACTGTTTCTTAGTCCCAAAATGGGTGGCTGGGGAATTGCTCCTTTAAGCCTAGTGTTATTGAGGAGAACGTTCTGGTGGAGCTCATGAAGCCATTGGCGGAGTGGGGGGTTACAGGGATTGTACGTCACAATGTGTGTGTGATGTGGTGTGTGATTGTGTGTGTGTGTGTGTGTGTGCGTGTGTGTGTGTGTGTGTTGTGTGTGCGTGTGCGTGCGTGCGTGCGTGGCGTTTGTGTGTGTGTGTGTGTGTTGTAAGTGTGTTTTGTGCGTGTGCGTGTGTGTGTGTGTGTGTGTGTGTGTGTGTTTCTTGTGCGTGTGTGTGTTCTGTGTCTGTTGATATTATGTGTCTGTGTGTGTGTTGTCGCGAGACCTCAGTGTGTGTGTGGTGTGTGTGTGTGGAGATTGTGTGTGTGTTTTTCTCAGGATTCTTCTTCAACAGTTTTTGATATTATAGTATTACTTGATCGATCGTGTTCCAGAGGTTCGAAAGGTCGGAGAGCAGGACGAGGAAGGAGAGAGGGGAGAGAGAGTGGATGAGATTCGAAGAGGAGACGAATACGAGAGAAGCGAGAGAGACGAGAAGAGTGAGAGAGACGAGAGAGAGAGAGAGGCAGGAGAGAAGGAGAGAGGAGAGAGAGAGGGGGGAGATGACGAGGGAGCATTTTGACGAGAGACGGGAGAGATGAGATGAGTGGGACGAGAGAGAGAGAGAGAGACGGCAGAGTGAGAGAGATGAGACGAGGATGTGTCTGAAGAGAGATAGAGGACCTGCTATGTCCCGGAGAGTCGAGGTAGAGGAGGTCCCGGATGAGTGAGATGTTTGAGTTGAATTGAATGAATGATGAATTGTATTCATAGAGGGTAATAGAAATAAGCAATAACATGCTTTTTTTACATCCAGCCCTCTGGAGAAGTTTTTTTTACAAATATAAAAGTAGAAATGGAAAAAAGGAAAATGAGCACAGACAAAGCCAACAAAGCAATATAAGAAATGCAAAATACAAAACCCTATATAGTAGCACAACAATAACAAAATCAAACCTAATATTAACTATACTCATTTTGAACGTGCATAAGGTTAAGAGTAGGCCCTAAGCACATACACACGGAGAAAAAACCCCCCCAAAATAATCCTACTTTTCATACTCATACTTTAACATGCACAACCTGTAGAATAGAAGCACAAAAACAGAGAGAGAGAGAGAGAATCGATTTTGAGAAGAGAGAGAGGAGAGAGAGAGAGAGAGAGAGAGAGAGAGAGAAGAGAGAGAGAGAGAGGCGAGTAGGGAGACGAGAGATTGAGAGAGAAGAGAGAGAGAGAGAGATGAATTGAACTGAATGAATTTTATTTATAGAGGGTAATAGAGTAGCAATAACATGCTTTTTTACATCCAGCCCTCTGGACAGAATTTATTAACATATATAAAAGTAGAAAATGGAAAACGAAAATAAACACATACAAAGTAATGTAAAGCATGCAAAATACATCCCTATATTGTAACACATCAATAACAAAACTCAAAAAACCTATTATTATAAACTATGCTCATTATTAACATTCAAAATGTGTGAAGTAAGCGCATACACACGGGAAAATAAAACGCAATCCTACACACGGAAAGAAGCGCACAAAATAATAAAAAAAATTTCACTACTTCATCATTAAAATGTACTTATTTGAAAAGCAACCCATGCACATAATAAGTAAAACATAATATTACTTCACCTACTCATCTTAACATGCACCCAACATTTATAAAATGTAAAATACATGATATGCTACCCATGGACAACAGAAACCGATACAGTACAATTCATTTTGTAGCAATAGTGCATAGAGAGAGAGAGAGAGAAGAGAGAAGAGAGAGAGACACATCAATGACAAGATCAGGGAAGAGAGATACACATTAAGATAGACTCATTATTAATCGAGGAGTAGGGACGAGTAGAGCAATAGGAGCGCGAGATTACGGAGAGGAGAGATGAGGAGAAAAGGAGTTGACAATCGTACTTTTCGACGAGAAGAGCGAGAAGGGACGACAAGGACAAAGGAGAGCCGGAGAGCAAGAACAACATCCCTATGAGAGAGACGATACCTCAATCAAACCTTATTAAGAGATACTCAGAGGAGTTAAGATGTAAATAGAGAGGTGTGAAGGAGGTGCGAGACAACATGAAGGTGGACACACGAGAAATGTACGAAAGAGGAGGAGCCTACTTTTGAGGATTCATCGGGGAGAGTAGATGACGTGAACATAAGGATAAAATAGACTCAATGCGAGACAGAAAGGTTAAGAGATGGGGGACGCGGATTTGAAAGGATGAAACACGGTACACATGACAGAGGGGGTTGAGAAACCTATTCCTACATTACATGACGAAGAGTTTGAGAGAAGCATGATTTGCGAGAGTGGAGTGAGGGAGAGAGAGGGATGAGGAGAGAGAGGGAGAGAGAGACGAGAGAGAGGGAGTACATTGAGAAGAGAGAGAAGAGAGAGAGAGAGAGAGAGAGAGAGAGAGAGAGAGGAGAGAGAGAAGGAGAGAGAGAGAGAGAGAGAGAGAGAGAGAGAGAGAGAGACGGAGAGAGAGAGAGAGAGAGAGAGAGTTTGTGTGCATTGAGAGTCGGTGCTCTTGTGATATACGTATGCATTCATTTCATTTCAAGATAAACAGCTGCATTGATTGGGATAGCTGGTTCTAGTTGTGATAGATCCACTATAAAGACAAACAACCACAGAGTGATTTCCCTTTACAGCAAGGTTGTCTTCTTTGCAAACTAAACATTGGCACGCTAGTTCAGATATTTTTGGTGTTATTTGGGTCCTTTTCCAATCGTTTTACTGTCTCTATTATTCAGAAAGTTGTCGTAGTAATTATCTCCGTAGAAAATAAGTTTTTTTTGGTGTGGGTTTTTTTTGCCAGCACTTACACATTGCAAAAAAACCGTTTGAACAGAACAAGAAACAACAAACATTTCATTTTCACCGATACGTTGAAACGTAACTATCGACAACAATCTTTCTTCCAGCTGGTAGCTGCTTTCACTATGAGTAAAGGACTGTGTCCCAGTAAGAGCACTATTTATGTTTCCAACTTGCCGTTTTCTCTTACTAACAATGATCTGCATAAAATCTTCGAGAAATATGGAACAGTTGTGAAGTAAGTTGGGTTATAAATTCTAAGCCCACCCTCTCTCTCTTCTTCTTCTTCTTCTTCTTCTCTGTGTGTTGCCACAATCAATACTTTGTTTATGTTGCTGTCTCTCTCTCTCTCTCTCTCTCTCTCTCTCTCTCTCTCTCTCTCTCTCTCTCTCTCTCTCTCTCTCTCTCTCTCTCTCTCCCTCTCTCTCTCTCTCTCTCTCTCTCTCTCTCTCTCTCTCTCTCTCTCTCTCTCATTCTCTCTCTCTCCCTCTCTCTCTCTCTCCTTCTCTCTCTCTCTCTCTCTCTCTCATTCTCTCCCTCTCCCTCTCTCTCATTCTCTCTCTCTCCCTCTCTCTCTCTCTCATTCTCTCTCTCTCTCTCTCCCTCTCTCTCTCTCTCCCTCTCTCTCTCTCTCTCTCATTCTCTCTCTCTCTCTCTCTCTCTCTCTCTCTCTCTCTCTCTCTCTCTCTCTCTCTCTCTCTCTCTCTCTCTCTCTCTCTCTCTCTCTCTCTCTCTCTCTCTCTCTCTCTCTCTCTCTCTCTCTCTCTCTCTCTCTCTCTCTCTCTCTCTCTCTCTCCCTCTCTCTCTCTCTCTCTCTCTCTTTCTCTCTCTCTCTCTCTCTCTCTCTCTCTCTCTCTCTCTCTCATCACTCTCTCACATACACACACTCTCTCTCTCTTCTCATTTTAGGCGAAAAGAAAAGACAAGGTCACATGAATGCGTATCGTAGTGTCTCTTCGCCCTAAAGTGCAAAGCAGCACATACACAATGTGCAGAAGATCTCTCTCTTAAAAACCAGAGTATGAACATATACGTTCATGTACAAAGAATTCCATGACACATTAGGTTACAATTTATCAAACAAATACATTTTCAAGTTATGTTTAAAATCTAACTTTGAAGGGCATGATTTTAAAAAAGATGGCAAGTTATTCCATCCTCCAGAGTATGTCAAGCTTGATTTGTACAAATTGTTATGGGGTTTTGGGAAAGAAAGCTTGTGAGTGTGTCTATTGTCATTGTTTGTAAAATTCCGCGTGATTTTTTTTAGGAGCCAGCCCATTTACAACGTTGTACGTGTATGCATAGACATTAGAAAAAAAGTCTCTTTGAAAATTGAATGGAAGAATGTTCAAACGTTTATAATCATTTCCAGTTAGGCTATTTGATTTTAAAAGTATTAGTTTTACAGCTCTCTTGTGCAAACGATTTATTTGCTTTAAATTAGATTCACTAGCATTATCCCATAAAGTGGAAGCATAATTGATAAGTGATAAAATATGAGCATGGAAAAATAGCTTTCTTGAGTGAAGATCCAAAAAATGCTTTATTTTTGCTAACTGGTAGATCCTACTTGAGATACGTTTTCCTAGTTCATTTAGGTGATTATGCCATGATAGATCGTTGTCAATAATAACTCCTAGAACCTTGTGTGATGAAACTTCTTCTATTGTCTGGTCCTTGACATACAATGGAGGAAACATGGAATTCATCTTCTGCCTTTTCTGACGGGTGGCTTATACAAATTTAGTTTTCTTTGCATTTAGAGCCATGTGGTTTATTTCTGACGGGTGGCTATATATATACATGAGTTTTCTTTGCATTTAGAGCCATGTGTCTGACGGGTTGATACATTTAGTTTTCTTTGTTAAGAGCCATGGTGCCGACGGGTGGCTATTTTACATGATTTTAGTTTTCTTTAAACCGCATTTAGAGCCATGTGGTTTATTTCTGACGGGTGGCTATATAACCCACATGATACATTTAGTTTTCTTTGCATTTAGAGCCATGTGGTTTATTTCTGACGAGGTGGCTATATATACATGATACATTTAGTTTTCTTTGCATTTAGAGCCATGTGGTTTATTGAAAAATATATACAGTCTGTCTTTGAATGGAAGCCATGTGGTCAAACGTTTATAATCATTTCCATTTAGAGCTATTTGATTTTAAAAGTATTAGTTTTACAGCATTTCTTGTTTATTTCTGCAAACGATTTATTTGCTTTAAATTAGATTCACTAGCATTATCCCATAAAGTGGAAGCATAACATGATAAGTGATAAAGAGCCCATATGACGCATGGAAAAATTTAGTTTTCTTTGCTTTCCATGTGAGTGAAGATCCAAATACATTTAGTTTTCTTTGCTTTATTGCTTTGCTAACTGGTAGATATACAATGATACTTTAGATTTCGTTTTCCGAGTTTTGTCATTTAGGTGATTATGCCATGATAGATCATTGTCAATAATTTAACTCCTAGAACCTTATGCCAGACATGTACATTTAGTTTTCTTTGATGAAACTTGGCTATCTATTTAGTTTTCTTTGGTCCTTGACATACAATGGAGGAAACATGGAATTCATCTTCTGCCTTTTCTGACGGGTGGCTATATACATACATTTAGTTTTCTTTGCATTTAGAGCCATGTGGTTTATTTCTGTCCAATTTACCAGCCTGTCAATATTGCTTTGCAGGTCAACAACTATTTGATTGTAAATCATTAGTAATATTATAGAGAAAAAGAGGGGTCCTAAAACTGACCCTTGAGGAACTCCATGCTTCAACAGGGTTAAGTTTGATCTTTTGGAATTGTTTTCAACAAGTTGTTTGCGATTGGTTAGAAACGATGAAATAAAATTTAAAGATCCATCAGATAGGTTGTAATGAGTGAGCTTTTTAAGAAGATGTGAGTGGTTGATGACATCAAAAGCTTTGGCGAAATCTATGAATAGTGCGCCTGTGAATTCGTTATTATTTATGTTAGAAAGACATTTATCAATAAGCTGTATTAAAGATGTGTGGCAGGAGTGATTTACCCTAAAACCAGATTGATTTTCGTTTAATAAATCATACTGAGTCAGATGAGAGTACAAATGAGATTGTACATGCTTTTCTAAAGGTTTCGATATAATACTTAGGATTGAAATGGGTCTGTAGTTAGATGGAATGGCACGATCACCACTCTTGTATAATTATCATATCAGTTTAGGCTCTGTAGGCTTATGAAGCCTTTTGCCCTCTAGATATTTTTCTCAAATATAAATAAATTTATATTTTCTTTTTTCTTTTTTTGCCTGTGAATTACTACGGCTATTGTGTATTTGTTTTTTTTTTTGTTTGTTTGTTTTTATTTCTCCAAATTTGTGGAGTACATAATATTAATAGTATTACATTTTTGGCCAATAAGATTTTTGAACCTATTTAGTGATGATGCATTTACAGTTTCATTAGAAAGATTGTTCCATGCAGTTATTACTCTGTTAGTAAAAAAGTTTTGAGCTGAACGACTGTTATTTAGTTTTTTTTTGTTAATTTAAAATCATGCCCTCGTGTTCTCTCCTCGTCAGTTAGGAGTTAGTAAAGTTTTAGTTGTGTTAGGATCATAGAACTTATTAAGAATTTTATACACCTCAATCAAATCGCCTCTTAGACGTCTGTATTCCAAACTAGGTATTCCCAAATACTTTAGTCTGTCCTCATAGTCCATATCTCTGGTTCCAATAATTGTTTTCGTAAATCTCCTTTGGACACCTAAATGATCAACATGTTTTCTCAAAAAGGGACACCAGACAGGATTTCCATACTCTAATAAGGGGTGTACTAATGTTTTATAAAGAGGTAGCGTGTGTGTTTGTGTGTGTGTGTGTGTGTGTGTGTGTGTGTGTGTGTGTGTGTGTGTGTGTGTGTGTGTGTGTGTGTGTGTGTGTGTTTTGTTTAATGTAACGTCTTTTCTGCACAACAGAGTGTGGAAAAGTGGGTGTATCCGCTGTTGTTAGCAAGGCACATGTTTTTGGCTCAATGTCTCATGAACCCCCTCAATGTGTCCAGAACGTCCCGAGGAACTGCTGCTTACACAGTTAAAGTTATTGCTGATTGGGTGGGCTCAACCAATTTTGATACAGTTTGAGCAGCCGTGTTTTGTGAGGTTAAGCTTAGAGGGTTGCGTTATTTGTTGGGCTATTGCTTCAAAATTAATTAAAAGAATGCAATGACATTTTAGGATCTGGTGTATACATGACTGAATTAATTATATGTAAAATATATAAGAATTTGGCGGTGCCATTTTTGTTCTGCTCTCTTAAGAAAAAGTGATGCTTAACTTTTGTTGATCTCTGTATGCGTATGGTAATTAGGCACGAAAATGAGCACATATGGTGACTGGATGTATTGGTTTGCACATGTACCTATATTGTCTTCTGCAGACAGTTCAAGGCTTGTGTACTGAGCAATAAAATACAGGGACCATTTTGTAAAATCATGGACTTTTGAAATGCATTGACGTTCGAAAGTCCATGACGTTACAAAACGGTCGCTATATTGTGTTGCTTAGTATGCAATCCTTGGTATATATACAGAAGCATACGTAGTCCCCAAGGTGAATAGGCGTACCATGCAACACCCCCCCCCCCCCCCCCCCCTTGATTAAACCAAAGTAGGCTAGAAAATGTTCCTTTTAACCTACTGAATACGTTACAACTTGTTCCGAAGAAAACTACTACTCATTCCCACTATGAGTTATAGCCCCTGACGTGAGAGTATCCCCCGGTCGCTCAGTACGCATTCGTAAAAGTAAAAATTATTAACAGTTGATTTAATTGAACAGCTAAACCTTTTTTTGTCATCAAAATAATGAGTTCAGGTGCTGATCTAGGTAAAATGCATATTGCAGTGTTCAGTGTTTGATAGCTTCACTGCAGTATTTTAGCGATCATCAGCGACCATAATGTTTGCGGCAAAAGTTGTATCTCACTGATGACACATGAAAACTAAGAGCAAACATTGATTGTTTCAGTTTGATATCAAACACTACAATATCCCAGGACCATTTCTGGTCTTATCTGGGGGTTGGTAGAGTGTCTGTTTTGACCCAAGATCACAAGACTCATCAGTACCATGATGGCCAATACTGTAGAAACTCATGTATAGTACAGCTCTCATGTATCATTGGCCCTTTCTACAGGCTAATGTCAACCAGCGATAAATTAGCCAACCAGTAATGTAGGAATATGATAAGAGGATAAAAACAATATCCATACATTTGATTGTTACTAGGATAATAATCAGCTATTTCCTATCAGTCTCTTGTTCACTTTATAATTTTACGTATTTGCTTGCACTAGCGCAATCTCTCTCTCTCTCTCTCTCTCTCTCTCTCTCTCTCTCTCTCTCTCTCTCTCTCTCTCTCTCTCTCTCTCTCTTCTCTCCGCCTTCTCTCCCTCTCTCACTCGCGCACGCGCGCACGCACGCACGCACACGCACACGCACACGCACACACACACACACACACACACACACACACAGTACACACATATCTCAATCACTCACTCGCACATACACACATAATTATATGTACACACGCGCGCTTGCGCACACATACCTGGACAGACTGTCCCCTAGTTCCGTTTTTGTTTTTACCATAATTATTTGGTGTGTGTATATAAACATAATTATGTTGTTGCTGGTGTAAATGTTATAGCTTACAATCTTTGTGATTGCACACACACACACACACACACACACACACCACACACACACACACACACACACACGAGCGCGTGCGCGCGTACAAAATCAAATTGAAGCGCACACACACGACGTTAAGCATTCATAACACATTTAAACAAAGATCGACGAACAAGAAGATACAAGCGTGTGTGTGTGTGTGTATGTGTGTGTGTGTGTGTGTGTTTTCTGTAAGTTGTGTACCTTTTTCAAGATATGCGTTTTTGTTCATTTGTATATATGTACCTTTTCTATATTCTACTCATGTAAAATTTATGTATGTTCGTCATGTTCTATACGATAATTATATTCTATGCCTTATTTATATTAAATATGTAAAGCGCTTAGAGCCCTAAATCAGAGAATAGGCGCTATAGAAATAATCATTATTATTATTATATAACACACATACAGACGTTTAAGAAATGATCCTAAAGGAAAGAAAGAGGAGGGAAAAAGAGAGAATGATCTTCAATGACGGGGAAACAGATGGGTTTTGAGGTTTGATTTGAAAGCCGAGAGGGTTGGCCGCTGACAGAGGGAGAGAGGAAGTTTGTTCCAGGAGGTTGGTCCTGAAACAGCAAGAGAGCGCCGACCAACAGTTGAAAGCTTATACCTAGGGATCTGGAGAGATAGAGGGTCTGAGACTGAACGTAATGTGCGAGCTGCCGTATAAATGGAACTATTGTCACAGAGATCAGATGGAGCAGCTTGATAGATAGATTTGTAGCAAAGAGGTGTTTAGTTTATACTCAATTCTGTCTGCGACAGGTAGCCAGTGCCCAGAACGGAGAAGAGGGCTGACATGATCAAACTTTTTCTTCCTGAGTACAAGACCAGCAGCTGTGTTTTGAATACGCTAGAGACAAGATAGAGAAGAGACTGACAGACCGGTAAGAAGAGCATTACAGTCTAGTAGTCAAGACGAGATAGGATGAGGGAAGTAACAAGCTTTGCTGTGGCTTCAAAGAATTCACATTCAACCCATACACACACACTCTTGTTTCATAGAAATGATGTAAAGACGAAAATCCTCAGAACTGTTCAATTTATTTCAGAGAGAAAGACAGACTTCATAGCAACGACATGGTAGGCAGACCATCACTATCAGCAGTAAAAACAAGCAAAACAAAACACTAACCAACCGAATAAACAAACAAACAAACAAATCAAACAAACAAATAAATAAACAAATAAATAAATGGAAAACACCTATTTCACTACAATTTACTTCTTCTACTACCATTACTACTCCTACTACTATTACTGTTACTACTACCATCACCACGGACACAACTACTACTACTACTACTACTACTACTACTACTACTAATACTACTACTACTACTACTACTACTACTACTACTACCACCTCCACCATCACCACCATCACCACCACTACCACTAGTACCACTACTACAGTGCCACAGTAATGCAACAATGACATGGCACGCAGAACATCAACATCAGTAATAAGAACAAGCAAAACATAAACCAACCGACGAAACAAAGATATAAATGGGGAAAAAATGTATTCCACCAAACTTTACTTCATCTACTACTACTACGACTACTACTAACTACTACTACTACTACTACTACTACTACTACTACTATATTAATAATCATAGCATCATAATAACACAAGTAGCCTAATGTCAATCAAATAAAAAGCAAAAGTAATCACAAATAGCATAATGACACAAGTAGCCTAATGTCAATCAAATAAAAAGCAAAAGTAATCATAAATAGCATAATATGACACAAGTAGCCTAATGGCAATCAAGGAAAGAAAAAAAAGCAAACATAATCAGAAAAGCACAATTACAGCATTAGCCTAACAGACAGAGATTGCTCTTGTGTGGTGCCACTGTCGCCTCTTGGTACCACAATAATTTAACACCCATGTCACTAAAAGGCATCAAATGAGGGTCTGGTAATCCAGTGACCTTATGTTCTTAATTTTGGGAGGTAAGGGCAGGTCCTATTTTATGCATGTCACAAAGGAATCCCCAATATTGCCAGGACATAATCTTTTCTCTACCCGGGTAAGTTTAATGGAAAGTTTTGGCTGGAAAATGGCTGGTGTTAAAAGATTAAGTGATAATAACGTTTTTAATGGATGGGATTAAGGAGATGCCCCCGCAAGTTAGATTTGAAATTTGATACTGACGAAATTGCTTTTACATCTGAAGGCAGTGAGTTCCAAACATATGGCCCTGAAAAGAAACGATTGTGTTGTAAAGGTCAATGCGTGTGCGTGGATGAACATATTTATCAGAACGATAGCTACATGTGGAAGGAGTGAGGATATTTTTTAGGTATTGGGGTGTCAAGTTAGTGTGAAAACACAACGTGAAAACACACACTAAAAGTAAAGCAAAGTCTTAAGACTAATAATCTAGGTTTACATGGAGCAAACATTAAAACAAATCGATGGAACGGATAGATCCAACATTGAGGTTCCTATATACAACATGGAAATGTAATAATATTATCATAATCTCATTTCAAAATATACAATTATACAAGACAGAGACAACGAGAGAAAAACACAGATTTTTCAAGACACTTGCAAAGCACAATCTGCCATTTAGGTGACATAAGATGCACCTACACTATTTGAAGGAACTGAACCAACGTGAAAACACGCACCAAAAGTAAAACAATTTCTTAAGACTAATGATCTAAGTTTACATGGAGCAAACACTAAAGCAGACATTTAGGTTCCTATATACAACATGGAAATAGAATAATAGTATCATAATCTAATTTCAAAATATACAATCATACAAGACAGACAGACAGAGACAAAGAGAGAAAAACACTGAGCTTTCAAAATAATTGCAAAGGACAATCTGCCATTTAGGTGACATAAAATGCATCTACACCATTTAATAAGTTTTACTTGCAACGTTGATTGAAGGAACTGAACCAATGTGAAAACACGCACTAAAAGTAAAACAAAGTCTTAAGACTAATAATCTAAGTTTACATGGAGCAAACATTAAAACAAATCGATGGAACGAACAGATCAGACATTGAGGTTCCTATATAATATTATTATTATAATTTCATTTCAAAATATACAACTATACACAAATGATTTAAAAAAGATTTTAAAAAAGATGAAGAGATTGAGCAGTACCGCGACCATGGCCGGCAAGGCATCAGAACATGTTAGTAATGGTTAGTCACATTGCTTAGTGTTATTTGTGTTTGAAAGTAAAACATGTCAGTAATGGTCAGTCACATTGGCCAGTGTTATTTCTGATTGAAAGTAAAACATACTAGTAATGGCCAGTCATATTGTTTAGTGTTATCTTTGTGTTGAAAGTAAAACATGTTAGTAATGGTCAGTCACATTGCTTAGTGTTATTTGTGTTTGAAAGTAAAACATGTTAGTAATGATCAGTGTTAATTTGTGTTGCAAAGTAAAGCATGTTAGTAATGGTCAGTGTTATTTTGTGTTGAAAGCTCAAACATGTTAGTAATGGTCAGTGTTATTTGTGTTGAAAGTAAAACAAGTTAGTAATGATCAGTGTTATTAGTGTATTTGTGTTGCAGTAAAACATGTTAGTAATGGTCAGTGTTATTTGTGTTGAAAGTAAAACATGTTAGTAATGGTCAGTGTTATTTGTGGTTGAAAGTAAAACATGTTAGTAATGGTAAAAACAACACACCAAAAAACATGGAAATAGAACTGACAACATATTATTTTGCAAATGTAAAAACTACACATGATAGTAGAACACAAACCCAAAAGCTGTGAAAATTGCAATTGAAAGGATTGAGATTTCCGTGACACTATGACTTTTCAATCATAAAGCCGTTATAATTCATGATAACAAGGAAGGTTGAACGACTAAAATTCACATTCAATGCACTCAAGAATACAATAATAATTATACATACCATAATGGAGTTCATGGGTAAATTGATATTTATATGATTATTCTGTACAAAATGCCAACAATATCAAACATTCGTAGCAGAAGTTGAGTGGTCTACATAATTAAACACTTCAAGTACCCATTGGAATACATAATAACACAGTAACATTATTTCTGTCACAGAGCTGATGATTCAGCTAAAATGTTTGCTTTCGTTTCGTATCTTTTTCCTAAAAAGGGAGAACTGATTTTTGGTTTTGTTAATTAAATTGATTTAAATAGCATTTTATTTCTCAAAGTCACAAATGAAAAATCAACAATGATCATTAGATAAGGCAACAAGAAAACTAATATAGAAGCCCTATCTTAAAGAAAAAAAAGTGCACAGACAATAATAGTGTGGACGGCCAAGCAGAGTAATGAAGGCGCTATCTTAATTTTTCAAATAGTGTTTTATATATCAATGTGGAATACATAGACAATCGAAAAAATAAAAGAAAAAAAAAAAAAAAAATAACAAAAAAAAACAAAAAAAAAAAAAAAACATAAAAACAGGGAAAAAAAAAAGCTCACACAAAAAAAAAAAAAAAAACGAAGCAATCACTATCGTAAGCAAGACAATCACAAGGTACAATAATGTAAATTAAACAAATTATAATTAAATTAATAATAAATGCTTTAACATGTGGTCAAAACATGGGCACATCAGTCTCAGCTTACAGGGAAACACACTCTTATATAATCCGCAGAACCAATCTCTTGTAACCTATACACACATGTCATTCCAGGAGCCGGGATTTGAGTAATAATAAATTATGTGTGTTGTAGACGTGAGAGAGAGAGAGAGAGAGAATGAGAGGAGAGAGAGAGCAGAGAGAGGAGATCAGAGGTGGGGGGGGGCAGGCAGCCAGAGAGCTATTGAGAGAATGCACCTTAACTTTAGTCTTCAAAAAGTTTCGTTTGCAGGATTGCTTGCTTGAACTGCATCAAATATATTGACCATTGTCTTGAAGGGAAAAAAGAAGTAATTGCCGATTAGTAGGTTTGTAATAGGGAGAATGTTTCTTGCGATTGTTTATCAATGCTATTTCTACGTTTTTGTAATGTAATTGGGACAGTCATTGAGAGGAAGTGTTTTTGCATCTTTCTTGCGATTGGGGGGGGGGGGGGGGGGGGGGGGGGGGGGGGGGGGAGGGGGGGGGGGTGGGGGCAGACAAGGTACAAGAAGCATCAATAGAAATGTATATGTTGTAAAGATCATAATTTAAATCAGTCATCGCAAGTATAAGTCGCA
>JAGGCT020003346.1:0-14347 GCA_017654935.2 Phymorhynchus buccinoides | reverse complement strand
TAATAAAACAAAAAACAATTTAAAAGCATTGGGATGATTGGAGTATATTTTGGGGGAATTAGTTGCTCTCTAAACGTTTTATACGCCGGACATATTAAAATAAAATAAAAGAGAACAGTAAAAAAAAAACCATGTAGGGTAAGACGGGGTAAAAAGCCCATGGGTGGGTAAGAAGCCCATGCCAATTATCTCATGAAATAAAGAAAATTTCAGTGACATTTTACCCATGAGACGAGTGTTATGGGCAAAATGTGACTGACATTTTCTTTATTTCATGAGATAATTGGCATGGGCTTTGGGCAAAATGTGACTGAAATTTTCTTTATTTCATGAGATAATTGGCATGGGCTTCTTACCCGCCCATGGGCTTTTTATCCCGTCTTCCCCTATATGTCACGGCAGAGATCGCGATTTGGTAGAATAGGCGATTCTACTAGCACAAACTACGATCGAATACATAGCAGTTGCTTTCAAGTCCAACACATGCACTAATCTATTCAATGATTATGCAGATTCCACTTTCTCTTTAGTACAAAAAAATCCATGTAAATGACACGGCAGAGATCGCGATTTGGTAGAATAGGCGATTCTACTAGCACACAAACTACGATCGAATACATAGCAGTTGCTTTCAAGTCAAATACATGAACTAATCTATTCAATGATTATGCAGATTCCAGTATCTATCTCTGTACTCACTTTCTTTGTGTCAACAGTGGGCACACTGTGCCTTAGGATCTGGATCTGGTCACGGATTATGTCCGGGCTGCTTCTTTTCTCAAGCTCATTCAAACGCACTCTTTCGTGTGGCTGTTTCAACAGAGTAAGCAATCAATCAATCAATCAATCAATTAATCAATCATTTTATTGTCTTCACAAAAAGCAAAGAAATTCGCTGCCTGGCATGGACATTTTATAAATAATAAGACACGACACAAGGAATGTTTAGGAAGACAACTTAAATAAGACAACAAACTTTTAAGATACACACACACACACACACACACACACACACACACACACACACACACACACACACACACACACACACACACACACACCAACAACAACTGAACACCGGACATATTACGTACCTTATCCATTATGGCCATATGGCCTGGGACCACAGCGGGCCGGGCTAAAATGTGTTTTTAGTGGAGAAGCCTAGCCCAACTCTCTCAGCCAAAGGGATGCGAGGACAGATGGCGTTGGAGAAGGTCCCCAAAGGGAAACCAAACCTCCAATATATCCAATCCTTACTTTTGGTATCTGATTTATGTTATGCGTATGTAATACACATAATCTTAGAAAGAAAAACAAACAGCCTATATTCATAATGTTGGCCCGTAAGGGAGATCATCTGATGACAGATAAGAGCAGAACATGTATATGCATAATGTTGGACCGTAAGGGAGATCATCTGATGACAGATAAGAGCAGTACAGGTGGTTCTCTCCGTCAATAGACTACGGGCGAAATCGCGGACTTTGCCAAATAAACACACTCGGATTTCCCAACGTTTCAATGTTTTGTTCACTCACCTCTTCCTCTGGGGAAGCTTGTCTTCAAATGAACCAGCACAAAGGAGTGTCGCGCACCAATGATAACAACTCACATTCACATCTTTTTTATTTTCATTTTGTCATGCAGCCCCCCCCCCCCCACACTTTCCCTCACCATCCATGCCTTAAGCCAGCGCCACACACGCGTAAAATCGTATGGGGGACGCGATCCGACTGGGCCTGGGCACGTTAGTTATGATTCGCGTGAAATACTTCCGTCTAAAAATAATTCGGCTATTTTTGTTCACAATACGCCAGTACACAAAATACATGAATTTCATGTGAATCATAACTCTCATCGTCACAATCGCATCGCATTCAGATGCGACTCGGATGTTGTGTGACTGGCCCTTTAAGCTGAACAACTCCACTCACCCTAACCTCTACCACCCTAACCTAATTCTATTTTATCCCATCTAATCGCCCTTTTTCGTTTTAACTGTAAATTCACGTGGGGAAAAAATGGCACTAGATGTCCACATCAATCTGTCTCAATAAAAACCGTTAACTTTGAACTATTACGTGAAAATGAACAACAGACATTGCAATGGAAACGCGTTTACTTCTTCGTAGTGCAGTAAAAAAAAATTGAGCTATTTCCTTTGGTTGTGAGCGAAACTCCCTTTGGTAAACTGTATAAAATAAAAAGGCTTGTGTTGCGAAATTTTCGTGCAAACGATTTTTGGTCTAACTCAGGCGGCCATTAGCCCTTTCATTGAATGAATCTGACTTCCAGCACCTCCACCATGGAGGAATCGCCGATTTGACGGTTTGATCTCTGGGAAACCGGAGCAAAGTGGGTGTTGCGATCTCTCTAAAGTGTGTTAATGATGTCTTGGGTCAAAGAACACACATGTTGCTATGGTAACCATTTATACAATTTTGAATTAATAACAGTCTTTTCGGTATGTTTCGTACTGTCAGCTCTAAACCGACGCGCTCCTGTGTAATCAGATGCATGTGTGTATATTGTGCTAAAGGCGTACAGCTAAGTGAGTTTACATGCTTTGTTTTCAGATTATCTTAACCAAGACCACGACTTTCATCTCAGCCGGAGGTCATCCTCTATGTCTCTCTCTCTCTCTACATCTCCCCCTCTCTCTCTCTGTGCTCACCCGCGCGTCTCTCTCTGCTCTCTGTGGTGTCTCTCTCTGTGCTCTCTCTCTGTGTGTGTGTGTGTGACTCGTATGCCGCCTAGTCTCTCTCCGCCTCGCATCCGCGGTGTGTGTGTCCGTGTGTCTGATCTGTGTGTGTGCTCTGTGTCTCTGTGTGTCTTGTGTGTCTGCTCTCTGTGTGAGTGTCCTGTCTGTGTATGTGTGTCTGTGTGCACGTGGAGAGGTGTGTAAGCCCCCCCCCCCACTCCAAAACCCAAATAACTTGATTTGTGTGTCCAATTGTTCCTTCTTGGCGGAGATGCCGGAGAGAGAAGCCATTTTGGAAGGGGTGGGTGCAGGCCACTGAGAGTGCTTGAAGTTTGTCTTCTTCGTAGTGCAGTAAAACAAATTGAGCTATTTTCTTTGTTGTGAACGAAACTCCTTTTGGTAATCTGTATAAAACAAACTTGCTTTGTGGAAAATTCGTGCAAACGATTTGGTCTAACTCAGGCGGCCATTAGCCCTTTCATTGAATGAATCTGACTTCCAGCACCTCCACGAAGGAGGAATCGCCCATTTTAGGGTTTGATTTCTAGAAAACCAGAGCAAAGTGGGTGTTGCGATCTCTCTAAAGTGTGTTAATGATGTCTTGGGTCAAAGAACACACATGTTGCTATGGTAACCATTTATACAATTTTGAATTAATAACAGTCTTTTCGGTATGTTTCGTACTGTCAGCTCTAAACCTCGCGTCCTTGTTCAGATGCATTTTGATATTGTGCTCGTACAGCGGGAGTTAGGTTAAAAAAAACCCACTTTCTCTCTCCTCTCTCTCTCTCTCTCTCTCTCTCTCTCTCTCTCTCTCTCTCTCTCTCTCTCTCTCTCTCTCTCTCTCTCTCTCTCTCTCTCTCTCTCTCTCTCTCTCTCTCTCTCTCTCTCTCTCTCTGCACGCGTGCATGTGTGCATGTATGCGTTTGCGTGCGTATGCATGTGTGTGTATGTGAAATTACGTTCTTCTTCATTCATATTGATTTAATTATTGAACCGATCTTAATGAGCTTGGCAGAAGGGCTTTCAATGTCCTGACTATAAACGTTTTTTCCTCTTCCCAAATGCACACAATGCAATCGTAATCCCAGTTAATTTTATGTGTTTTTAAATGATGAAGTATCATTGTTATATATACAGAGCCCAGAAAGAAAACTGTATTATTCCCACACAAGAATGAGAGACACAGAAAGAGAGAGAGAGAGAGAGAGAGAGAGAGAGAGAGAGAGAGAGAGAGAGAGAGAGAGAGAGAGAGAGAGAGAGAGAGAGAGAGAGAGAGAGAGAGAGAGAGAGAGAGAGAGAGAGAGAGAGACTTCATACACTTTATTTTACAAGGATAAAAATTTAGTCTTCCATTCTGTCATTGGTTCTAAGCATGCAGTAAATAACTAATGCTATAAATGAACATTGAGACACAGGAACATCGCCAACAGAATCAACAACAGTAATTGTAAAGAACAAGATTATCATCTAACTTAGATAAACCATCTCATACATACAACTCCATTCAGAAGCACACGCTCTCGTGTCGCAGTCTCTCTACCAATATTACACACAAAGACAATTAAAATTAATAACAAAAGATTTATTTACATTCAGTGAAGCAATCACACTTACATACATAAATGATCGTTGAAAAATCTAGGGCCACACACAGCACAAAACACACGATAAAGAATAATACTTATGGCATGAAAACGTCCGTTTCTTGGATCAGTTTCGTTGGGTGGTCGTTGAAAGATCCTTTCCAGAGATTCTCTCTCTCTTTGGAGTGTTCCTTTCTTGTAACTTTCAGCACTAGAACCAGTCTGTAGGTTTCACTGTTCGAGCCTCACCAGTCCGTATCTTTCACTACACGGCAACAGCAGTCCGTATCTCCCCCTACACGGCAACACCAGTCCGTATCTTTCACTACACGGCAACAGCAGTCCGTATCTCCCCCTACACGGCATCACCAGTCCGTATCTTTCACTACACGGCAACAGCAGTCCGTATCTCCCCCTACATGGCAACACCAGTCCGTATCTTTCACTACACGGCAACAGCAGTCCGTATCTTTCACTACACGGCAACAGCAGTCCGTATCTTTCACTACACGGCAACAGCAGTCCGTATCTTTCACTACACGGCAACAGCAGTCCGTATCTTTCAATACACGGGGACAGCAGTCCGTATCTTTCACTACACGGCAACAGCAGTCCGTATCTTTCACTACACGGGGACAGCAGTCCGTATCTTTCACCAGCAGTCCGTATCTTTCACTACACGGGGACAGCAGTCCGTATCTTTCAATACACGGGGACAGCAGTCCGTATCTTTCACTACACGGCGACAGCAGTCCGTATCTTTCACTACACGGCGACAGCAGTCCGTATCTTTCACTACACGGCGACAGCAGTCCGTATCTTTCACTACACGGCGACAGCAGTCCGTATCTTTCACTACACGGCGACAGCAGTCCGTATCTTTCACTACACGGCGACAGCAGTCCGTATCTTTCACTACACGGCGACAGCAGTCCGTATCTTTCACTACACGGCGACAGCAGTCCGTATCTTTCAATACACGGGGACAGCAGTCCGTATCTTTCACTACACGGGGACAGCAGTCCGTATCTTTCACTACACGGGGACAGCAGTCCGTATCTTTCACTACACGGCGACAGCAGTCCGTATCTTTCACTACACGGGGACAGCAGTCCGTATCTTTCACTACACGGGGACAGCAGTCCGTATCTTTCACTACACGGGGACAGCAGTCCGTATCTTTCACTACACGGGGACAGCAGTCCGTATCTTTCACTACACGGGGACTGCAGTCCGTATCTTTCACTACACGGGGACTGCAGTCCGTATCTTTCACTACACAGGGACAGCAGTCCGTATCTTTCACTACACGGCGACAGCAGTCCGTATCTTTCAGTACACGGCAACACCAGTCCGTATCTTTCCCTACACGGCAACACCCACTGTGTGCTCTATGGAAACAAATAGAAGCACTTTCATAAGTCTATGACTATGGTCCATTTTTGGTTGTTCGTTGTTCGTCATATGTGCGACTGTGTGTGTGCGCGCGTGTGCGTGTGTGTCTACATGTGCGTATGTGTGAGCCCTTTACAAAAAGCACTAGCACGTATTCATAACGCTCAAACACACAGCATTAATTGCAAATTCGTACTGTACACACAATTATGCAAAGAGAATATAATTTCTGGTGAAACAAAAGAGAGATGGAAACGGACATTATTTCTCATCAACAATCTAGACAAAATACAAATGAACAATATTGATGTAATTAAGTTCCTCACCTGTACACTCGGGTACAATTAAAGACCAACTCCATCAACTAAAATAATGATTAAATACAAATACAATACTGTGATGCTATTCATCACAGTAATATAGCAACGCCATGATAGGCAGAGGATCAACATCAGCAATAAAAACAAACAGAACAGAAAACTAATCAACGAAGTAAACGAACACATAATTAAATGGAAAACACCTCTTTCACTACAATATATTTCTTCTATTACAATTACTACACCTACTACTATTACTGTTGCTACCACCATCACCACCACACCACTACTACTACTACTACTACTGCTGCTACTGCTACTACTACTGCTACTACCTCCACCACCACCACCTTCACTACTACTACCACTACCACTACCACTACCACTACCACTACCACTACCACTACCACTACCAGTACTACTACTACTACTACTACTACTACTACTACTACTACTACTACTACTACTACTACTACTACTACTACTACTACAGTACCACAGTAATATAACAATGACATGGTACGCAGAACATCAACATCAGTAATAAGAACAAGCAAAACAGAAACCAACCAACTAAACAAAAAAATAAATGAAGAAAAAAGACTTCCACCACAATTTACTTAATCTATTACTACTACTACTACTACTACTACTACTACTACTACTACTACTACTACTACTACTACTACTACTACTACTACTACTTAAAACACAATCATATGAAGGTACGTTAACAAACAGATAAACACACAAAAATGAAGCATAATCATCTATAGTGCAAAAAAGAAAAGAATTCAACAATAGAGCATACGACAACAATATACAAATAACTGCATGCATAGCAAACACTATTATGAGCAAAGCCAGATGAGAAGAAAGGAAGCTTCAACAGCAACAACAGTAAAACAAAAGCAAAAAAAAAAAAAAAAAAAAAAAATGAAAAGGTCATGTATTAAAAAAAAATTGTTTTAAGACAATGCGATCCGAGAAATTCACGAAACCAAATTTGAATATTTTAAGTCCAATGTAATCAAAGATATGGCCACGGTATTTTCTGAGATACAGACTAAGCAAGATCTGCATCCTTGACCTTGACCTTGATCTCAACTGTACACAATATTTTATTGTTTTTTACAACACTCAACTACATACCAAGTTTGAACACTATAAGCCCAACACTATTCAAGATAGGGCTACAAAATAAAAATAAATGTTGTTAGTCTACGTTCTTCACCTTGCCCTTGACCTTGATTGATACTCTTTATTTCGAACTACCATAAGGCAATGCACCTACATAGCAAGTTTGAACATTGTGAGTCCAAAGATGTCAACGTTATGGCCACAAGAAGAAATTGCGGTCAAGGTCAACTTCAAGATCAAGATCACCAGGATCACATTTTTTATGGGCCCATCTTGGTACCATGATGCATCCAAACACAACATTTGAAGTGAATCTGTCAGCGATTCCAAAGACATAACACAGACAGATAATACAAAAATTAAAAAGTAAATTAAAAAAAGTTAAAAAAAACACCAACGTAATAAAAGACAGACTCAAATGATCGCAAACTGCTCCACGCCATACATGTATGGGTGGAGGCACAATACAAATCAGCACAACTCGACAGGTTAATGAAACTGAAATGAAGCCTTGATATTATTCAAAGACTGCAACTAAAATTTTATAAGTTGGTTTTGAAAGTGCGACAATCGACTCCTTCTTTCATGATAATTGGAGAGACAGGAAAATATCCCGTATCAGTCACTGTTAAATCCATAATGTTATCATTTTGGTTTAACCTAGTAACACACCATCACAGTGCAAGTGAAAAGCTATCATTTATTGTGTATAAAACCCTTTTGAGAATGTATGATTTAAATGTACACGAAAATAAATATATCAAATACATTCATACATTATTAAACAATATTGGTTTAAGTAGTTTTTGGTTGAATCAAAATTTGCTTGATGTACATCCATTATGGTTCAAAGAAAAAGTGAAGAGATGTCTTAAAGATAGCTTCTTACAAACCTGGTATATGCATGTTGATAATGATGAATTATATATGAATTATAGAATGTTTAAACCATCATTTGGTGTTGATCCCTACTATTTAGTCCTTCCACAGAATTATGTGATTACCATTCTAAAATTTAGAACAACCAATAGTAACTTGCCAGTAAATAAACTGCGCTACGATAATATACCCAGAAGTGAAAGAAATTGCGAAAAGTGTAACGTACATGATGTGGCAGATGAGTTCCATTATTTGTTTGTCTGTCCCTTCTTTAATACTGAAAGAAAGAGATACCTTCCACGGTACTTTTTTGTGCGTCCAAATGCGTATAAATTTAATGCTTTGTTTTCCTCGTAAAATAAGAAACTCTTGATTAAACTTAAGCACTTTGTTACAGTTATAAATAGTTCTTTTCGATTATGTGTATGGACAAAATGTCACATGTTTTGTTTTTTGTAATATGGTATAGGTATATTTGCCCTAGTTATCTACTTGTTTTCATAATATAGACATCACTCTGTTTTGATGTTCGATTGTTTAACTATGTGTGTACTTTGTTTTATATTTCTGTGCCCCAAGTGGGTATGAAATAAAACATTTGCCTTGCCTTGCCTTGCCTTGCCTTGCCAATAATGTGACTACACTTCTACTAAATTGGATTAAAACCCACCACGTAGTGTTTAAAGGTGGACTCGGACGGATGAGTGTTTGCAAGAAACACGTCGAGATCACTAGAAAGACAATATTTTCAAGGATCGTTTGGATCACTTTGCTCTGGTTTCTTAGAAATTAAACCGTCAAAACGGCGATTTTTCCTTGGCGGAGATCCCGGAGAGAGTAGCCATTTTGGATGGGGTGGGTGGAGGTCACTCATTGTGGTTGAAGCGTTTTCTTTTTTTGTAGTGCAGTAAAAAAAAAAGGAGCTATTTCCTTTGTTGTGAGCGAAACTCCTTTAGATAAACTGTATAAAATAAAAAAATAAAAAAATAAAAAGACTTGTATTGCGAAAAGTTCGTGCAAACGATTTGGTCTAAACACAGGCGGCCATTCAAAAAGAGACGGCAAACGCCTTTTTGGGTGAAATAATTTGACTTCCAACACCTCCGCCAAGGAGGAATCGCCTTTTTGACGGCTTGATTTCAGGGAAACCAGAGCAAAGTGAGTCTTGCGATCTCTGTAAAGGGTGTTTTCCTGCTGATCTGGACGTGTTTCTTGCAAAAACTCATCCGTCAGGGTGCCCCTTTATGAAATCTGGACCAATAAGTAAGGTAACAACTTACATCTTTGCCAAATTCCATCAAACTCCTTCCAACAGTTTTTTTAAAAAGAAAATCGATACACAGATGCCAGACTAACAGACACTCACACACACACAGTCACACACACACAGACCCAAAACAATTCTGTCCCAGATTCTGCCTGGTCGGGTAAAAAGAAAACATCAGAGACGCATTCACATCAAATTCAGACCTCTGATAACAAACTAGTCTTCATACAATTTATCTTTCATCCTCATACCAAGAAGACTGTCTTCAGCCAACGCATCTTTAAGAGCGTCGTGCTAATAGGACGTTAAACTAACTGTCGTTCCCATACAATCACAAAACTAGAAATGCACTTTGACAGTGAGAATCTGGCCAAACTGATACAAAACAAAAAGACACACTAACAGACGCATGTGCAAATATCAACACCTGCATGCGAAGCTATCTTCTTCTTCTTCTTCGCCTCCGGCAACCAACTTAATCAGGTTGAAGATTCTGCTGCACTTATTGGCAAGGCTTCATTTCAGTTTCATTAACGGGCAGACAGACACACCAACCTGAAATAATATTCGCCCCAGACTCTTTTTGGCCATGTTAAACTATACAGCACACGAATACGCATACACCTACAAACATACATATGCAGATGTTTATGGAATACTGAAAATAAAGTAACATAAAGTACATTACAAAACACACACACATGCACACCTGCTTTAACTGATGCACAACTGGAGCCAAATAAACAATAGTTTCAATAAAACTAGAAACAAAACAAGAAATAAATTCAATGTTAGAAAATAGTATATACAATGAAAAGCTTCCTTCAAAATCTAAGATATTATTATGTTCAAGATCTTTATCTAGCCTTATCTACAAAATTCGATTAAAGTCGTGGAGGACCAAATTTTCTAAGGACGTAGAATGATCTTGTGGTCACCCAATATCAGTTCAACACATTATTTTAGAATGCCTATTATCATCGTTGTTATACAAGCTATCTTACACAACTTTATAAATAAGAAATGTCCCATATGGTCTTTTAAGAGCGGGAGGACATAAAGCTTTGAACTTGCTGAAACTATCTGGGATACAAGTTACACAAACTGGAACTTTAAAAGATGCAGTTTACAGTCATGAAATGATCAAAATTGCTACAGTCTTATCCAGCTCTGGAATTGCAAGATTACTATAGTTCATGAGTTAATCAAATTTAATTTTGTTTTCTTCGCCACTTTTTTGTTTATTTGCTATTAATCTGTTGTTTTTGTTTGCTTTTTTTCATGAACAGACATAAAATCATATGCACAGTTACACTTACTCATACACACACACATATATCCACACACACACACACGCACACATACACACACTCGCGCACGCACATACACTTTAAAATAAGTGCACTGTTTTTTTTATAGGCTTTTTTTACTCACTTTTTTGAGCTTCGGTTTTGTGTTCAGTTTGAGGGAAACACCCCCTCAAATTGCCACGTCCTCCTCCACAACCATGGATGAGGACACGAAGTCCACACTGGGAAGGCACCCACCTGTTGTCTACTGTCTTTGTGGTGCGTTGAGTGTCAGTGACTGCATCAGGCCACTGAAGTCACTGGTATCCCGTGCTGGTGATAACATGGGCCACACACACACACATACTCTCTCTCTCTCTCTCTCTCTCTCTCTCTCTCTCTCTCTCTCTCTCTCTCTCTCTCTCTCTCTCTCTCTCTCTCTCTCCATTGATGCTAGAAAGGACCAATGTAAAATGTTGGTTCCCTTCTAGTCTCAAAAGTCTATTTTTTTCTTATTATTTCATTAAAACGTTCAAAATAAGATTTGGAGCAAGAACGTCATTGAGGCTTCTAGACACCGACAGGACGCAGGTTAAAGTCTAGCAGGTCTCTCATCATCTTATACAGGCGCTCTAGCAGCCCTTTTTCGTCATCTGAAGAACACGATCCTTCAATCAAATTTTCATCTAAACCACAGTTAGTATTTTTAGAAACAGTATCTGTTTTCTGTCTTTTTTGCTTTGGGGATGTTTTCTCTTTGTTGGCCTTCCTTTTAGCCTTGTCTTTCTGCTCCACATGTTCATTCACCTTTACGACTTGGTCTTCTGTTTGGTTCGATGTATCGTTTTTGTCCATGAACTTCCTGAGTGTCTCCTTCACGGCCTCTGGTCGATTCTGTGGGGATTCTATTCCAGTCCTAGCTGAGAAGTACATCTGTGTAGATAGCTTCAAGGGAAGTGGCGTCGCCTTTTGAAGCACCATTAGGAACTGTTCTTTGTTTTCTTCTTCGCTTGCATCCTGTTCAACGGCTTCTGGGGACGTCAGCACCTCGTGGTACATTGCAACTCGATTAGATTCACTGATGGCACCCGCAAGACGGAATAATTTATAAATGTCAATGTCCTTCTTGTCGCCGACTATTTTTAAAGTCAAAGAATTGAAGAAAGGTTGACCATAGATCTCATGGCTCAGACCAGTTTTGAACAAGACTTTGAGAATCTTGAGAGAAAGGTCATGTCCATGTATCAAAGCCAGATCTACAGCTCTGCAACCATTTGCATCAACTGCCATTGGGTCTGCCCCACGGTTTAACAGTTTCTCTATGGCGTATTCGTGGCCGTTATATACAGCCATCATGAGAGGAGTGTGCTGCATTCCATTTCCTATCCGTGCATTCACATCGATGACGGGGGTGTCCAGTAGTGGGTCTAGAACCTTCATGACAATGTTTGCATTGTAAGTCATGGTCTTTCCACAAAATCCACAGACACAGGCGTTCTCAAAACAGCGGGGCCTCATCAACACAAGGTGCAATGGGGCTACGTTTAAGTGTCCCTGAAAATTGCCTTCCTTTTTATTGACTAGCGAAGATTCTTTGTCAATCAACACTTTCATGGTTTTAATTCTCATGTTTCTTATTGCAACTCCAAGCAGACTGAGGGATTCCTCACACGTTTCCATATGAAACAAGACACACTGTCTTGTTGCTGCTTCATATTTATCAAGCAGAGTGGACAGACTTGTTGGCAGACCGTTCAAGGTAGCATGGTAGACTGCTGGGCCTTGGGCCATCCATGCCACTGTTTTGATTTGGCTGGGTGGTAAAAGATTACCATAAGCCGTTGCACGAGATTTACACCCTCCACAATCACACTCCAGGTAAAAGTACAGGCTGTTAATATCACTGTATATTTCTTCTACAGTTTGCACGTCCATATCAGGATTATATTGCAAAAGGACATCCAAGCATCTGTTATCATCTTTTCTGTTGGAAACGACAGTCATCAGAAGTGGTGTGAGACCATAGTGTTGTCCACCCACCTTCACTCGTCCTGCATTGATGTCGGCTCCATGGGTTATCAGTAGCTCCACTAATTCTGGCTGATTGTTCAAAACGGCAAAATGGAGAGCTGTTAAACCATCTTCGTTTTCAACATTAACATACTCTTTTGAAGACCTTTTAAGCAAAGCTTCAGAAACTGTTTTGGAGACATTCCGAGCTACACATGCCAGCATCAGTGGAGTATTACCAGCACTGTCTTTGAAGTTGGTCATTTTTCCCTCAATGTCCTTTCAAGTGAAAGGACATTCCTGTATAAGCTTCAATTCTCGCAGCTGAAACAGCGATGATTGTTGAGATAGTATTCTCTGTAGTATGGCCGCGCAGTCATACTATCTTCTAAGTTGCTCACGTACTTCAGTGTTGGTTTCACCTGTACACATTTTTACATGAACAAATAAACCCCGATAACTTAACAGGCCCAAACGTTAAGGTGGACTGGCCTCGGGTTTTTCAAACATAGCATCTGCAATCTACATTTCACACATGCCCTAAATCTGACGTCTTATCAGCACATGTAACGTGAGCGCACAATCGTCCCATAGAGATGATTAAAAGAAATGGCACAATAGAAGATCGACTCGGTGCTCCTCATGAGTAGAAATACATTACATATCTTCTTAGACAAATTTTGTTTTAATATTTAAGATAGCAGAATTCTGCCACTTTTTCCAGAATACACCTGTTAGTTCTTAGCTTCTAGTTTAAGATACACAATCACTTTGACCCAATTCGCTAATTCACATGCAGAAAGTTGACAATACTGAATGTTGCCACTACATTTTTTTTTTGCCATTTTGTGGTGTGTGTGTGTGCAATTTTAGTATTTGATTTATCGAAAAGAGCCTTGTGATATTTCAATTGTACATGTGATTTTGGACTGTGTGTATGATTTTTCTGCTCAAAGTAATGGTGTTGACGTGATACAAAAGGTACCTTCATCATGACCTCCGCTTGATAGCGAACTTTGAAATAGTTTGGTAACATCTAAACGCCCCTCAAAAAAAAAACAAATATTTAGCTTAAAGGTCTTATCTTCTGGCTTGAACAATTTGCAAGTGGGACACTAACAATATTATTCTCTTCGGGCAAAATCAGCATAAAACAAATACCGATTTCAGCAGTCCACATTTCTCTGGAAGGCGGGGGGGGAAAAAAAAAAAAAGGCCCCCAGAAGATACCCCCTCCCCCAAAAAAAACTAAACTAGACCCAGTCAAAGGCAGCTAAACATAGTTTGCATACACTTATAAGTTATGACCGATACTGACCAACCCATACAAAACCAACCGATTGGAATGACTAAAAACACTTCAAAACATCCTCGTGGCCACTTACGAACCTGGAAATGCATGTACAAGCGCACATATGTATACGATGTATTGCAAAAACCAAATCAATAGGAATCACTGCATAGTGTCAAAACCCACTCTGGGAATCACATCACAAACACCTTAAAACAATCTACCCCCCCCCCCCCCTCACTCCTTGAAACGACCCCAACAGGACAGAGGACATATAATAATTATACTTCCCCTTGTTAAAGGGCAGCACTCTTGTTCTTTTACCTAATAGCTGAAATGGTACTTCACAAGTTTGACCATGACAAAACCTCAGTCATCAATACTTAAGTATGTAAAAACCTTTCATTAGACACTGTCGCCTCTTGGATGGCACCACAATTATTGACATCCATGTTCAAAAACAAGA
>JAGGCT020003345.1:0-14348 GCA_017654935.2 Phymorhynchus buccinoides | reverse complement strand
ACCCAACTGATGAAGAAGCAATCAACCTCGTCAAGAAGCACAGAGCTCTGGGACAGAGGAGGTCTTAGACTGCACAAGCTCATGTCAAACGGTCAACAAGTGATGAACTCGATACCTGCATCTGAGCGTGCTGAGGGCACCCTGGCTCTGGACCTGAACTTTGATGGCACACTCAACCAGAGAGTTTTAGGCATGCAGTGGTCCGTAGAAAGTGACACTTTCCACTTCTCTTTCTCTTCGGGGAATCGCCCATCCACACGCCGTGGTATCCTGGCTACTGTTGCCTCTCTGTATGACCCCATGGGACTGATCGCCCCCTTTGTCTTGACGGGCAAGCGCATTCTTCAAAACATTTGTCAGAAAGGAACAAAATGGGACGATCCCGTCCCAAAGGAGATTCTTTCTCAGTGGAATGCTTGGACAGATGACTCTCACAACTTGGACAAGTTGTCCATTCCCAGATGCTACTATCCCACAAGCTTTGGAACCGTTGCGAAGATTCAGCTGCATCACTTTTCAGACTCAAGTCTCAAAGGCATTGGTAATTGTTTGTTGTTTTTAAGTCTTTTTATTTGTGTATGACACATGTGGAACGATCGTGTGTGGATGAGACTGAGCTAAGAACATTATTTTTGCGACAATTGAGGTTTTTTTGTTGAAGACAAAGACATTTAGTTTGTTTGACCTGTGTGTATTGAAAGTGAAGAGATGATACACCATTTCTTTGTGTTGTGCTTATTCAAGGAATATTATTTTGTTTCTTATGGGAGAAAACAAACACAAAACAAGTTATTATCTTAGTTTTATTTTATTTTTTCTTTCAACAAATCACACACAAATGTAAGTTAAGTTAGACTTGAATGGGTTTTGCATTTTCTTTGTTTCAGTTTGACGGTGAGAAGATTAAAGTCAGTAACAACATCTCAGCAGTGCTTCTTATGGCTGTATGGCATGAATGGCGTTGACAGTCAAACTTGAGGCTGCCAAGTCGAAGTCCATGGGGTTCGCTGAACATCTACAGTCAACGTTCTACGGCTAACAGCCCATGGTCTACGGTCTCCAGTTCACAGTTTACGGTCTATGGTCTATCAACACTAAAACTGTTAAGTGAACCCATCACTAGAACTGATAACCAAGATGGATTCACGCCCAAGACGGAACATTAAATTAACAGACAAAATGAAGCAGTACAAAGAAGAATTAGAGAAGACAGAACGCAAGAAAGCTGCAAAAACTGAAGCCGAGTCTGGTGCTGCTGCGCCAGACTCATCGAACTTGTTTGAAAAATCTTATCTCAGTTGGAAATGGGGTGTGAGCGATTTACGCAGGGTTCTAAAGAATGAACTGTCTGAAGAAAGTTTGATTGAAGTGATTCAGATTGCAGAAGACCTCCACAAAGCTATTTTACATTGGCTCCCAGTTCAATCACGCATTAACTACAAAATTTTCCTCCTTGTCTTCAAGTCACTGAATGATCAAGCTTCCCTGTATCTCTCTGATCTTCTTCATCTCTATGTCCCAGCTCGCCAACTACGTTCGTCTTCTGATTCTCGTCTCCTTTCCATTCCCTCCATCCGTCTCAAATCTGCTGGCCAACGTTCTTTTTCTTGTCAAGCACCATCTCTGTGGAATTCTCTGCCTTCTCCTCTCCGACAGTCCAACTCAGTCTCCTCATTCAAAACCTCTCTTAAAAAACCCATCTTTTTCCTGCTGCTCCCTAAGTATTTGATCAGTTGTCTATCGTTGTGTGCACGTGAGGGAAGATTGATTTAAAGTTTGGTTTGTGCTGTTTTGTGGTGCGTGTGTGTGCGTGTGCGTGTGTGTGTGTGTGTGTGTGTGTGTGTGTTGTTGTTGTGTGTGGTGTGTGTGTGAGCATGAATGTGTGCTTGTGTGTATTTTGGTTTTGTGGGGTTGTGTGTGCACGTATGTGTTTGTGTGCTGTTTTGTGTGCAGTGTGTGCTCTGTCTGCGTGCGTACGTTACTGTGTGAGGGTGTTTGTGTGTATGTGTGTTGGTGTATGTGGTCAGTCCATGCGGCTCAGTTGCTGTGGCTTACTGAATGGGGTATGAACGAGTTGGCGTCAATAATTGTGTGTGTTATGTGTGTGTGTGTGTGTGTGTGCGTGTGATATGTGCGTGTGTGTGTGCGTGTGTGTGTGTGTGTCGTAGGTTTGTGCGTGTTTGTGTGTTCGCGTGTGTGCGTGTGTGCGTGTGTGTTAAAGAGAGAGAGAGAGAGAGAGTTTGCTTTGCATATGTGCTGTTGGTGGTTGGTGTCACTCTTGAATCTTGTTTTTTTGTTGCTCTGTTGATGAATAATTGATTGTAAAGCGCTTTGGGCTCATCTGAGGTAAAGCGCATACTATAAATGTACTGTTATTATTATTTAGCCGTTATGATAATCTGTCAGTACCAAATCAAGCAATTCGTTCGCAAAAATGGACAGTTGCACGGCAAACACAAAAAACATAGTTGAACTTTGTCACGTTTGCATGAGTGAATGTGATTTGCAGCCTTGGGATCAAGTAGCAGAAACATCTCGCCTCCGACTTATGTTGGACACAGACTATGCCGCATCAGTGTATAGTTCAACAAGGTCATCTGCTTCAAGTTCAAACGAAACCCAAGTTTCCTCTGCATCATCGAAGGAAAAACTAGCCAGCATGAGGTCCGATGCAGCTATAAAACTCACGACACAGAAAGTGGAACTTGAAGCCCTCAAACAGAAATCACACCTTGAGTCACAACTGAAGCAACTTGAAGCTGAGAAAGAGATCAGTGTTTCAAAGGCAGTGATTGCAGCATGCGATGAAGAGCTGCGCTCCTCAAATGACAGTCCTCAGTCAAACCTCAACTTCAACGCAAATGAATTCCAGCCTCAACAGCATGAAAGGAATCATCAATGTCAAGGGTCAGAAGACAGTGCGGCCTTAGGTCAAGCATTACGTGAAACAATCGCAAACACCAGACTGCCTACTTACGAACCCCCAAAGTTTTCAGGCGACCCCCTGCAATTCATCAAATGGAAGCGGTTCTTTGAAAGTCTCGTCGGCAGCAAGTCCATCAAAGTTGGAGACAAACTCGCCAACGTTGCAGGAGAAGCAGCAGGAGTGCATTGACGGCATGTTTTACAGATCAGATGAAGCTGCCTACGAGGAAGCATGGGCCGTGCTGAACGATCGTTATGGCCATCCCACCATCGTTCTTTCTGCTTTCCGACAAAGGCTGTCCACCTGGCCAAGACTTGGTCCCAAAGACTACAAAGAAATCAGGAAACTCTCAGATTTTCTCAATGCCATTGACCAAGCCAGCGCTCAAATCCGTGGACTCAAACATCTGGACGACGTCGAAGAGAACAGAAAGCTTCTTGAAAAGCTGCCTGACTGGTTGATAACAAAGTGGGGAAACGTCGTGGCAGATCATGATGAGAAAGGTCTAGAATATCCAGACTTCCACAAATTCGCCAGTTTCTTAACAATGCAAGCAAGAATTGCAACCAGACCCGTTTGCTCTCTTCAGGCCTTGAGAGGAGATGGCAAAGGAAAGGAGCCAAAAGGAGACCGCAACCCCAAAACAAACTGTGTTGTGATGACTACAAACGCTGCGACACCTGAGGCTCCCCAAACTTCGGACAAAGCAAAAAGATGTGCCTTTTGCGATGCCAAGGACCACTACCTTTCTAACTGTCCAGCCTTTGCAAAGGAAACGCTGGATCTTCGCAAACAGTTTGTCAAACAGGAAAAAAGATGCTTCAAGTGCCTGCGCTTGGGACATTTCTCAAAGAACTGCAAATGGCCTCACACTTGCAAGGTGTGCCAATTGAAACATCCAAGCTGCTTACATGATGAAAACTTCAAGGACAAGACACAAGGGGAAGAAGCGGTTATCAACTCAGCAAGGGCCATCTCAAGCAAGATCAGTAACAGCAACTCATCGTCAACTTCATGCACTTCGATGACGTTACCTGTGTGGCTGTCAACTAAACAGGACCCCCAAACCGAAGTGCTCGTGTATGCGCTGATAGATTCACAGAGTGACACCACCTTTGTGGACCAATCCACTCTGAAACGGCTCAACTTGTCTTCAACCAACTCAGAACCGACGCGTCTCAAAATTGAGACCATACAGGAAGGAAGAAAGCCAGACATTATTTGCGAAAGAATCACTGACCTACGAGTTCGAAGTTACAATGACAACATGTATGTTCACCTACCACCTTCTTACACCATTGACCACATTCCTCTCAAGACAGACAATATCCCCACTTGTGAAACAGCCAAAGACTGGAGTCATCTGCATCAAATTGCAGGTGAGATACCCCCTTTGCTTGACTGTGAACCTGGTGTCCTGATCGGATTTAACTGTTCGCATGCCTTCTTGCCAAGGGAGTACATTGTAGGCGGTGACTTGCAGCCATTTGCTGTGCGAACTGATCTTGGCTGGGGCATCATTGGTCAAACGTCTACAACTGCATCATCGTGTCTCCTCAAAAGCGAAAGCATCTGCAATCGCATCACTGCAAAGGAGTCCCCCCTTCTTAGCCCAACGGATGCATGCCGCATCTTGGAAACAGACTTTCAAAATGACAAGGAAGATCAGAAGACATCACAAGACGACATCAGGTTCGTCCGAACTTTGGAAGAATCCATTCGAAAGGACGAAGACGGGCACTACGTAATGCCACTTCCCTTCAAGCAACAAACAAAGCAGAGCACACCAAATCTACCGAACAACTACGAGGTGGCTTCTAAGCGGTTGGAGCATCTCAAGAAAAAGCTACAGAAAGATGAGGATTACCACAAGGAGTACTGTCTTTTCATGAGGACCATCCTTGAGAGGGGTGATGCTGAGGAAACGCATGAACACAAGGAAGGACAGGAATGGTATATTCCACACCATGGAGTCTATCATCCACAGAAAAGGAAGCTTCGGGTCGTCTTTGACTGCTCAGCCAAGTTCAAGAACACCAGCCTCAACGATCATCTTCTGGTTGGTCCAAATCTCATCAACAACCTTGTGGGCATTCTCTGCAGGTTTCGACGTTACCCCGTCGCTGTCACTTGCGATGTGGAAAAGATGTTTCACCAATTTCGAGTGGCAGAGGAGCATCATGACTTCCTGAGATTCCTGTGGTGGAAAGACTGTGATCCTTCAAAAGAAGTACAGATCTACACGATGAAGGTTCATTTGTTCGGGGCAGCCTCTTCTCCAGGATGTGCCAACTTCGCACTCAAGCACCTGGCCAAGGAGAATCATGTTGACTACCCAGAAACGTCCAAATTTGTCGAAGAAGACTTTTACGTGGATGACGGATTGTCCAGCCACCCAACTGATGAAGAAGCAATCAACCTCGTCAAGGAAGCCACAGAGCTCTGTGGCAGAGGAGGTCTTAGACTGCACAAGCTCATGTCAAACGGTCAACAAGTGATGAACTCGATACCCGCATCTGAGCGTGCTGAGGGCACCCTGGCTCTGGACCTGAACTTTGATGGCACACTCACCCAGAGAGCTTTAGGCATGCAGTGGTCCGTAGAAAGTGACACTTTCCACTTCTCTTTCTCTTCGGGGAATCGCCCATCCACACGCCGTGGTATCCTGGCTACTGTTGCCTCTCTGTATGACCCCATGGGACTGATCGCCCCCTTTGTCTTGACGGGCAAGCGCATTCTTCAAAACATTTGTCAGAAAGGAACAAAATGGGACGATCCCGTCCCAAAGGAGATTCTTTCTCAGTGGAATGCTTGGACAGATGACTCTCACAACTTGGACAAGTTGTCCATTCCCAGATGCTACTATCCCACAAGCTTTGGAACCGTTGCGAAGATTCAGCTGCATCACTTTTCAGACTCAAGTCTCAAAGGCATTGGTAATTGTTTGTTGTTTTTAAGTCTTTTTATTTGTGTATGACACATGTGGAACGATCGTGTGTGAATGAGACTGAGCTAAGAACATTATTTTTGCGACAATTGAGGGTTTTTTGTTGAAGACAAAGACATTTAGTTTGTTTGACCTGTGTGTATTGAAAGTGAAGAGATGATACACCATTTCTTTGTGTTGTGCTTATTCAAGGAATATTATTTTGTTTCTTATGGGAGAAAACAAACACAAAACAAGTTATTATCTTAGTTTTATTTTATTTTTTCTTTCAACAAATCACACACAAATGTAAGTTAAGTTAGACTTGAATGGGTTTTGCATTTTCTTTGTTTCAGTTTGACGGTGAGAAGATTAAAGTCAGTAACAACATCTCAGCAGTGCTTCTTATGGCTGTATGGCATGAATGGCGTTGACAGTCAAACTTGAGGCTGCCAAGTCGAAGTCCATGGGGTTCGCTGAACATCTACAGTCAACGTTCTACGGCTAACAGCCCATGGTCTACGGTCTCCAGTTCACAGTTTACGGTCTATGGTCTATCAACACTAAAACTGTTAAGTGAACCCATCACTAGAACTGATAACCAAGATGGATTCACGACCAAGACGGAACATTAAATTAACAGACAAAATGAAGCAGTACAAAGAAGAATTAGAGAAGACAGAACGCAAGAAAGCTGCAAAAACTGAAGCCGAGTCTGGTGCTGCTGCGCCAGACTCATCGAACTTGTTTGAAAAATCTTATCTCAGTTGGAAATGGGGTGTGAGCGATTTACGCAGGGTTCTAAAGAATGAACTGTCTGAAGAAAGTTTGATTGAAGTGATTCAGATTGCAGAAGACCTCCACAAAGCTATTTTACATTGGCTCCCAGTTCAATCACGCATTGACTACAAAATTCTCCTCCTTGCCTTCAAGTCACTGAATGATCAAGCTCCCCTGTATCTCTCTGATCTTCTTCATCTCTATGTCCCAGCTCGCCAACTACGTTCGTCTTCTGATTCTCGTCTCCTTTCCATTCCCTCCATCCGTCTCAAATCTGCTGGCCAACGTTCTTTTTCTTGTCAAGCACCATCTCTGTGGAATTCTCTGCCTTCTCCTCTCCGACAGTCCAACTCAGTCTCCTCATTCAAAACCTCTCTTAAAACCCATCTTTTTCCTGCTCCGATTTGATCAGTTGTCTATCGTTGTGTGCACGTGAGGGAAGATTGATTTAAGAGGTTTGTGCTGTTTTGTGGTGCGTGTGTGTGCGTGTGCGTGTTGTGTGTGTGTGTGTGTGTGTGTGTGTGTGTGTGTGTTGTGTGTGTGTGTGTGTGTGTGAGCATGAATGTGTGCTTGTGTGTATTTTGGTTTTGTGGGTTGTGTGTGCACGTATGTGTTTGTGTGTGTTTGTGTGCGTGTCTGTGTGTCTGTCTGCGTGCGTACGTTGTGTGTGAGGGTGTTTGTGTATGTGTGTTGGTGTATGTGGTCAGTCCATGCGGCTCAGTTGCTGTGGCTTACCGAATGGGGTATGAATGTGTTGGCGTCAATAATTGTGTGTTTATGTGTGTGTGTGTGTGTGTGCGTGTGTGTGTGTGTGCGTGTGTGTGTGTGTGTGTGTGTGTGTGTGTGCGTGTGCGTGTGCGTGTGCGTGTGCGTGTGTGCGTGCGTGGCGTGTGTGTTAATGAGAGAGAGAGAGAGAGAGTTGCTTTGCATATGTGCGTTGTTGGTGGTTGGTGTCACTCTTGAATCTTGTTTTTTGTTATCTGTTGATGAATAATTGATTGTAAAGCGCTTTGGGCTCATCTGAGGTAAAGCGCTATATAAATGTACTGTTATTATTATTAAGCCGTTATGATAATCTGTCAGTACCAAATCAAGCAATTCGTCGCAAAATGGACAGTTGCACGGCAAACACAAAAAACATAGTTGAACTTTGTCACGTTTGCATGAGTGAATGTGATTTGCAGCCTTGGGATCAAGTAGCAGAAACATCTCGCCTCCGACTTATGTTGGACACAGACTATGCCGCATCAGTGTATAGTTCAACAAGGTCATCTGCTTCAAGTTCAAACGAAACCCAAGTTTCCTCTGCATCATCGAAGGAAAAACTAGCCAGCATGAGGTCCGATGCAGCTATAAAACTCACGACACAGAAAGTGGAACTTGAAGCCCTCAAACAGAAATCACACCTTGAGTCACAACTGAAGCAACTTGAAGCTGAGAAAGAGATCAGTGTTTCAAAGGCAGTGATTGCAGCATGCGATGAAGAGCTGCGCTCCTCAAATGACAGTCCTCAGTCAAACCTCAACTTCAACGCAAATGAATTCCAGCCTCAACAGCATGAAAGGAATCATCAATGTCAAGGGTCAGAAGACAGTGCGGCCTTAGGTCAAGCATTACGTGAAACAATCGCAAACACCAGACTGCCTACTTACGAACCCCCAAAGTTTTCAGGCGACCCCCTGCAATTCATCAAATGGAAGCGGTTCTTTGAAAGTCTCGTCGGCAGCAAGTCCATCAAAGTTGGAGACAAACTCGCCAACGTTGCAGGAGAAGCAGCAGGAGTGCATTGACGGCATGTTTTACAGATCAGATGAAGCTGCCTACGAGGAAGCATGGGCCGTGCTGAACGATCGTTATGGCCATCCCACCATCGTTCTTTCTGCTTTCCGACAAAGGCTGTCCACCTGGCCAAGACTTGGTCCCAAAGACTACAAAGAAATCAGGAAACTCTCAGATTTTCTCAATGCCATTGACCAAGCCAGCGCTCAAATCCGTGGACTCAAACATCTGGACGACGTCGAAGAGAACAGAAAGCTTCTTGAAAAGCTGCCTGACTGGTTGATAACAAAGTGGGGAAACGTCGTGGCAGATCATGATGAGAAAGGTCTAGAATATCCAGACTTCCGCAAATTCGCCAGTTTCTTAACAATGCAAGCAAGAATTGCAACCAGACCCGTTTGCTCTCTTCAGGCCTTGAGAGGAGATGGCAAAGGAAAGGAGCCAAAAGGAGACCGCAACCCCAAAACAAACTGTGTTGTGATGACTACAAACGCTGCGACACCTGAGGCTCCCCAAACTTCGGACAAAGCAAAAAGATGTGCCTTTTGCGATGCCAAGGACCACTACCTTTCTAACTGTCCAGCCTTTGCAAAGGAAACGCTGGATCTTCGCAAACAGTTTGTCAAACAGGAAAAAAGATGCTTCAAGTGCCTGCGCTTGGGACATTTCTCAAAGAACTGCAAATGGCCTCACACTTGCAAGGTGTGCCAATTGAAACATCCAAGCTGCTTACATGATGAAAACTTCAAGGACAAGACACAAGGGGAAGAAGCGGTTATCAACTCAGCAAGGGCCATCTCAAGCAAGATCAGTAACAGCAACTCATCGTCAACTTCATGCACTTCGATGACGTTACCTGTGTGGCTGTCAACTAAACAGGACCCCCAAACCGAAGTGCTCGTGTATGCGCTGATAGATTCACAGAGTGACACCACCTTTGTGGACCAATCCACTCTGAAACGGCTCAACTTGTCTTCAACCAACTCAGAACCGACGCGTCTCAAAATTGAGACCATACAGGAAGGAAGAAAGCCAGACATTATTTGCGAAAGAATCACTGACCTACGAGTTCGAAGTTACAATGACAACATGTATGTTCACCTACCACCTTCTTACACCATTGACCACATTCCTCTCAAGACAGACAATATCCCCACTTGTGAAACAGCCAAAGACTGGAGTCATCTGCATCAAATTGCAGGTGAGATACCCCCTTTGCTTGACTGTGAACCTGGTGTCCTGATCGGATTTAACTGTTCGCATGCCTTCTTGCCAAGGGAGTACATTGTAGGCGGTGACTTGCAGCCATTTGCTGTGCGAACTGATCTTGGCTGGGGCATCATTGGTCAAACGTCTACAACTGCATCATCGTGTCTCCTCAAAAGCGAAAGCATCTGCAATCGCATCACTGCAAAGGAGTCCCCCCTTCTTAGCCCAACGGATGCATGCCGCATCTTGGAAACAGACTTTCAAAATGACAAGGAAGATCAGAAGACATCACAAGACGACATCAGGTTCGTCCGAACTTTGGAAGAATCCATTCGAAAGGACGAAGACGGGCACTACGTAATGCCACTTCCCTTCAAGCAACAAACAAAGCAGAGCACACCAAATCTACCGAACAACTACGAGGTGGCTTCTAAGCGGTTGGAGCATCTCAAGAAAAAGCTACAGAAAGATGAGGATTACCACAAGGAGTACTGTCTTTTCATGAGGACCATCCTTGAGAGGGGTGATGCTGAGGAAACGCATGAACACAAGGAAGGACAGGAATGGTATATTCCACACCATGGAGTCTATCATCCACAGAAAAGGAAGCTTCGGGTCGTCTTTGACTGCTCAGCCAAGTTCAAGAACACCAGCCTCAACGATCATCTTCTGGTTGGTCCAAATCTCATCAACAACCTTGTGGGCATTCTCTGCAGGTTTCGACGTTACCCCGTCGCTGTCACTTGCGATGTGGAAAAGATGTTTCACCAATTTCGAGTGGCAGAGGAGCATCATGACTTCCTGAGATTCCTGTGGTGGAAAGACTGTGATCCTTCAAAAGAAGTACAGATCTACACGATGAAGGTTCATTTGTTCGGGGCAGCCTCTTCTCCAGGATGTGCCAACTTCGCACTCAAGCACCTGGCCAAGGAGAATCATGTTGACTACCCAGAAACGTCCAAATTTGTCGAAGAAGACTTTTACGTGGATGACGGATTGTCCAGCCACCCAACTGATGAAGAAGCAATCAACCTCGTCAAGGAAGCCACAGAGCTCTGTGGCAGAGGAGGTCTTAGACTGCACAAGCTCATGTCAAACGGTCAACAAGTGATGAACTCGATACCCGCATCTGAGCGTGCTGAGGGCACCCTGGCTCTGGACCTGAACTTTGATGGCACACTCACCCAGAGAGCTTTAGGCATGCAGTGGTCCGTAGAAAGTGACACTTTCCACTTCTCTTTCTCTTCGGGGAATCGCCCATCCACACGCCGTGGTATCCTGGCTACTGTTGCCTCTCTGTATGACCCCATGGGACTGATCGCCCCCTTTGTCTTGACGGGCAAGCGCATTCTTCAAAACATTTGTCAGAAAGGAACAAAATGGGACGATCCCGTCCCAAAGGAGATTCTTTCTCAGTGGAATGCTTGGACAGATGACTCTCACAACTTGGACAAGTTGTCCATTCCCAGATGCTACTATCCCACAAGCTTTGGAACCGTTGCGAAGATTCAGCTGCATCACTTTTCAGACTCAAGTCTCAAAGGCATTGGTAATTGTTTGTTGTTTTTAAGTCTTTTTATTTGTGTATGACACATGTGGAACGATCGTGTGTGAATGAGACTGAGCTAAGAACATTATTTTTGCGACAATTGAGGGTTTTTTGTTGAAGACAAAGACATTTAGTTTGCTTGACCTGTGTGTATTGAAAGTGAAGAGATGATACACCATTTCTTTGTGTTGTGATTATTCAAGGAATATTATTTTGTTTCTTATGGGAGAAAACAAACACAAAACAAGTTATTATCTTAGTTTTATTTTATTTTTTCTTTCAACAATCACACACAAATGTAAGTTAAGTTAGACTTGAATGGGTTTTGCATTTTCTTTGTTTCAGTTTGACGGTGAGATAATTAAGGTCAGTAACAACATCTCAGCAGTGCCTCTTATGGCTGTATGGCATGAATGGCGTTGACAACATGTCTAGCTCCTTTTGCTGTATTTTATGTTTGCTGTTTAATTGTTTGTCTGTGTTGATAAAGGCGCATTCGCCGAAATATCCAGTAGTTTTGTTTTGTCTCTTGTGAATAAAATAACGTCACTTTTGCACTTGTCGTGTAGTTGTTTGTTTGTTTGTCCAGTTGAACATTGGTTTGTGGAACTGCAAATACGTGAAAGATTTTGGGAAATCTTTGCAAAACCTGATTAATACAAAATGTGACAATGTTATGAACACCAACATTTCTTGTAATTTGGTTCTGTTTGGGGTAGACTAATGTGTGAAAACAGATGTAATTTTTGACTTTATTTTGTTGTTTGCCAAATGGTTTATTTATAAATGTAAAATTGAAAGGCGCATACATGATTTGGTGGGATTCAGAAAATCGTTAAAAAGTAGATACTTAGTAGAAAAAAACATAATGCTGTTTTACGAAACAGCCTGTCAAAATTCTTTTTAGAATGGAATTTATATGAATCTTTATTACTCCATGATAACACTTAACTTGTACACACTTTATCAATAGTTATGAAAACGGTACCCATTAATATTTATGCCATGAAAAAGTGTCTTTTGATGTCGGATAACATGTTTCCTCATTTGATGTTATACTTTGTTGTTCATGATGTTATGTATGTATGTATGTTTATAATATGTGTGTTGGTTTCATGCTGTTGTTTATTTTTGTTTTCTTTGGTTTACATGTGCATTGTACTAAAAACAAATTAAGATGTTTATTATAAAAAAAATATAAAAAAATTAATTGTGGTCAGAAAAAAGTCTGGAGTTTTGGGGCGAACTGTGGCTTCCTGTTTGAAAATCATCAGAGATGGATCTCTAAAAGTGATGTATCTATTTGTTATGATGTCCTTGAAATGCCCAAAACAGTTATTTCGTAAATAATTATGTAAATACATATGCACAGGCAATGTTTTCGTCCTATGGGTGTCATCATATGTGGATGCTAGGCTTAAATGAGTTAATGCCCTGACTATATTTGAAGGAAATAATTTGAGCCAGATGTGACCATATGAGTCACAGTTTACTTACTTGCATACAGCGAAGAAGGAGCAGGCATGATATAAAACAGCTAGACATTTGGGAGCTGGTGTTTCATTCGACAAGGAGCAAGGTTTTCACTGGCAGAATCTTCTTTCATCACAGCAGTGAATTCTTCTCACATCCAGCCACAGTAAATCGAGGTAAGGAGCCCTCTGTCTCTCACCGTGTATCTCTGTTTCTTGGCTGGTCTGTTGTAAGTCAGACATGTTACATTTTATTGGACTTTATTATTTTGTTAACTTCTTCTTACTTTGCTTGGTGCATAGGAAATATTTGTTATGGTTTTTTTTAAACTGAACCTTTTCTCACATTGTTCTTGCTTCTTTTACCTTTTTTGTGTTTTGTAAGTCAGACATTTGGCTTGTTGCTTTTTGTAAAAAATATTATCTCTTCTTTGTCGTTCGCCTGGTGTATGTACAGGTGTGTTTGTTTTTTCAATACTTTTTCACTTTTGTGCTTTACCATAGCTGGTCTGCTGTAATTCATATATGTGATGGTGCATGGGAAAAACAGACATAAAATTAAGTCGCTCAGAATGGTTTTAGAGCAAAAAATATCAATTTTCTATTTAGGGCATACTTATGTCTACTTTTATGCACTGTATCTTACGGACTATACAGCGATAATTGTGTCTTAGACAGACCCCTGTGCCTCATAATGTTACTGATAATATAGTGGGAAACTATAACAAAATCCGATTTTTGTGTAAAACTTTGAGTTGCGCCTTGTAGTCCGTAAAATAAGGTAGTTACTACCAGCATACCACAACACAAAAGACAATTGGAACCACAACTGTGAAAAATCGCGGCTGCTACTTGCAGTACATAGATGGGGCGTTAGCGGTTAGGTTATAGGGCTAGGGTTATAGGGATAGGCCGTTAAGACAAAAAACTCATTCCAAAATAGTTGATTAGCTAAAAAATAGCTTCCTAAAATACAGACCACAAAACTTTATGTATGGTAAGCAAAGGCAAAAACGGAAAAAATGGAATTAACTGAGAAATGCAGGGGGGGTGGCACATCTTTACCTTTACCCAATTTTGAATGATTTGTTTATTTGATTGTTTTTTTTAAATCAAGTCAATAAAACAGAAAGAAGCAAACTTCTGTCTTATATGTCCGATTTATGTTATGTCTCAAATGCCAAACTTCAAATAACTTCAAATAATTATAAACTAGACAAAATAACTCAATTTCGGTTTTTCTGTGTATTAACAAGGAATCTTTTTGCTCCATCATGAAAAATTAAAATATGAATTTATGCCAAATTTTCACAAGACTAAACAAAGAACACAAACGCCCATCATATCATTTGCGGCAAATTTGTAAGTGAATTGCTCACTTTTCGTCAGGCCATATCTATGGTTGCATTTTCGTTATGTCTGTTGTTCCCATGCACTTGACATATTATGTTTTATCACACTTTATTTGTTTGTTTTTCCTTTTCACTTTGCCTGGTCTGTTGTCAATCATTTTGACGTTTTAGATTGAACCTTTGCTTTAATTTGACATCTGTTGTCTTACCTTGGCTTATCTGTTGTCTGTCAAACACGGGGCACATCTGTTGTCGTACCTTTGCTTGTCTGTTGTCTTACCTTGGCTTGTCTAAGGAAAAATGAATGACAAATCATGCTACGCAAAAACATTGAACATAGTTAGGGTCGATACAA
>JAGGCT020003344.1:0-14348 GCA_017654935.2 Phymorhynchus buccinoides | reverse complement strand
AGAGAGACTATTCTGCTAATTTCATTAATAATAATAAAGAAAACTCATTATGGCGGCAATTCAGGTGAACTACTCATGGCGCTTCACAATGCTGATATCACTCTATTGTAAATATACATCAACATGCATGTCCCCCCCCAGAAAACATCAGACGCGCACGCACTCCATCCACACACAAACAACACATATCACACAACACGGATACCTAACATACACACACACACATCATACACTATAAGGAAGTCCATGGATATGCACATGTCTACACCAACAAAAGACACCTTTCAATCCACCACGAGTACTGAAAACCAAAACACAGAAATGAAGCCTTCACAATACCCCAACCACTCCATAGGATGTGAGAACAAACCCTACCCAACCCAAACCTCCCCCCCAAACAATTGAAAATAAAACCAACACCAAACCCACCTTGGGTACTGAAAAGATCAGTGTATCCATCCTCAGCAGGTTACAAAGCCGGGGGTGGTCAGAGGCTCGTGCTGACCGAACGACGAATCGTCCATGTCGAGGGATCCACTCCAGCCAGGGTGACCTCTCTCAGGTCAAAGCTCCAAAAATGAGAGCGATGGTCAGTGTCCACCGCCACCGAGAACCAGCACCAGACTTTCCTCCTCCTCTGCCAGGGTCCTCGATACAGTCAGGGTCCGGGCCACCGTGCACAGCTGAGCCGCAAGCCAGCGCAGACGGTCTTTCGCCAGAGAAAAACACCGGCCACCAGAACCTCTCCCGTCCCACTCCCCTCCTTCCCTCTGGCGGCTTTAGAATACTCAGAACCAGTAGTGACAGATCTTTCCTGTAAGTTCTCGCTGTGTGGGATCAGGGTGCAAGGTTTTGTCTTGAATTTCTTGCAGCACGCGTTTGCAGCCATTTCCAGGTCCTGTTGGGGCCGCAGCCACAGACCAGAAAAAATCTGCCAGCCCTTCTGCCACCAGATCCGTGGGTAGAGGGAGGAAAACGGTTGAGGAGACAAGGGGATGTCAGGGCTGTCCTTTCCTCCACCCAGAACATTCCCCGCAGGCCAGAATGTCCGTCCGCCATAATGCAGGCGATGTCAGCCATTGGGTAGGACTTCAGGGAGCGTTCCACTCTTCTGGAGCTTCTTGAAGGATGTCCACCAACAGAAAAGAAAAGCGCTCTGGTGTGGGCGATGGCTGTTGACTTGACACACTGAGACGACAACCTTCATGTGTTCAATGATTTCCATCAGAGGCTGGGTGGATGAACAATGACTCAGAAAAAGCCCCTTGTCTTTGTCCATCTGTGTGCTTACCGGTCTCACGAGCCAACAAACGGGAGCTGAGAGTGGTCACAATGGCCACAGCTCTGGCGAATTCCACACAAGTGTAGTCCGCTGGAACACACGGGAAGTGTGGGGGGGATAGTCTGCCGGAAGGGCCTCCCGTCTATGGACATCAAACATGGAAGGCATTGAACATTGGATAAATCCTCGATCACGTCTTGTGGATACTTATGACCCTGTGTTCAATAAGGAAATCCACAAAGCTTTGGCTTCCTCTCTGCAAGACACGGTCATGTTTTTCGCTCCCACAGCCTCAGTGTTCAGTCTTCCTGCAGTGTTGATCAACTGAGTGTGTGTGATCGCAGTCACGTCACAACAAAACCAACACTCTCAGTTTTCAAGATGCGTCGCTTGTTCTCGTAGACTCGAATGGACTCACCAGGGAAAAGATCCCTCAGCGAAACGGTCCAGAAGCAGATGACTTTTGCGGACAAAAAAACAAAAACAAAATCCTGTGGTTGCACAGCTTTCCCGAGTCCTTGAAGGAACAAAACTGATCTCCCTTGCCAGATCTCTGAGTTCAGTGTTCAGGAAAGAGTCACTCTTAGGAAGTAAGTCATGAACTTTACAACTTCCTCAGCCAAACAGCCAGGGTGGTGACGACAACAGACACATATCTTGACGAAGACCTCCATACTAACTTCTTCAGCCCAGAGCCGATGCCAGACTGAATGTGAGGGGGGGACGTCTGAGCGCAGCCACAGAACTGTGGACAGAAGCTGACTGCGGTGGAGCTGTCACTGGCCACGACGGGAGTCATTCCATCTTTCCTCTACGCTTGCAAACACCGCCTTCCCCTTTCAACGTCCAGAGAGAGAACAGCTTCAGTTGCTCTGAGAACCGCCTTGGCCTCTTCCCAGTTATCTCCTCTCAGTTCTTCGCTTCTTCAAAAGTCACGAGAGCAAAGCGTTACGACGGCTGGCATCCGGTTGAAGCGAGTGGACAGACGCCTTCAGATCGAGGCTCATCCTCCGACAGCTGGACAGGTCTTCAGGATCTTCAGGTCTTCAGGACGCGATGCAGTGACCAGCCTGGATGCAGCTGTGCATGACCTGCTTGGTTGCCAGGACAAGTCAGGGCAGGCCCAGGGAAACGACGTCCACGCCCCAGGTGAGCCAGGCTTGAACTCAGGTGGGGCAGACGCCGGGGGGAACCCTGTCACTTTCTCACAAGGCATAGTTTCCCTGACACGGGTCTTCAGCACAAAGGACTATCATATGGGGGCAGGGCAACAGAGGGAGAAGTCAAAGCCGTCCAGATCTTTGTAGCGCAGATAGCTCCACACTTGTTCGATCCAAGGATGTCCTACTGATGGTGATGCGTTCAGGGGGAATGCTCTTTTTCCAAGCTGCTTTTAGAAGTGAGGACATGTTTTCATCCGTCACCAGTTCCAATCTTCCAAAAACCTGCCAAAAAGTTAAGATTACCTCTACAGTTGTAAACCTTTTTAGATACACTTGTCTTGATTGCGTTGCTTAGATGAACAAAAATTAAATTCCATAAATGCAGTGAAAGGCGGAATTTCTGGATTTCTGGTGGGTTTTTTTTATAGATAAAACGATGCTCAGAAAAAAATAATTAAAAAATCGTATTCTAGAACATAGCTTTGAGTGTATCGAAAGTGGAAAAGACGACATAGAACTGTGATGATCGAAAGGAAACAACGGTTTACGGGGTCACCAAAAAATGCCTAGATTTTCTTCTTTCAACGTCTTGTTTCTGCCAGGGCGGAAATGATATGGGGAAATCAGCCGGCCCCCCTGATTTGCGGATTCTGTCAAGTTATTCCCATATCATAGAACACGTACATCATAAGGAACACAAAATCAGGCAGGCATCCCCTGAGCGTCGCCTTGGCGAACATGCACGTTAATTACCATTTATTTCCCAAACAAACCCGTAAAACCGGGACCATTGATAATTTACCATTTTATTTTTCCAACAGTAACGACCATTGATAATTACCATTTATTCCAACAGTAACGACCATTGATAATTACCATTTATTCCAACAGTAACGACCATTCATAATTACCATTTATTCCAACAGTAACAACCATTGATAATTACCATTTATTCCAACAGTAACGACCATTCATTGACTCCCACCCTTTCCCTCGTCTTTTTTCTTCTTCTACAGTTCTACTTTTCAGCAGGCATCTAGAATGTCAACATATGAAAACAATTTTTTTTTAATCGTTATATTTGTTATAAAACCTAATTAATCAATAAAATCAATTGTGTTTAGAATAGCAGTTCAGGACTATCTCCGACGCCTTGGCATAACTATAAGGCTGTGTCAGACCAATTGACATAAAGCTAGAACACCAAGTGCTACATCAAAATGTTTTGTTCTGCATACTCATAGCTATGTGGGAATTGTCTTTAGACATGGCAAGCTCCTAGCATAAACATCATCAGTCCAAAATTGGAGTGTGGCTGCCCACATGGCGGGGTAATCAAAAACGGTCACATGCGTAAGTTCTCATCCCTAGCTGGTGCATTTGTACCATAGTGTTCAATTGCTTCGGCTGTTGGGATGATCCCTGGAATCTTTAAGCCAGGGAATGACAACAAAACAACAAGGGCATTGCCGGGCAGCAGATATGTCCTTTGCCTGTTTCGCCCTGTACCTGCCCCGCCCTGTACCTCCCCTGCCCCTCACATCTTAGCCCCGCCTGTTTCACAAACATGTGAAACATATTGTTAAAACGTAAATTTGACACATACAAGGCCTACTTCTTTGAGTCTGTGACCTATGGCCACTACTCTTGACATTGACCCTGACCTTTGATAACATGACCCACCCCCCACCTCCCCTCCCCTTCACATCTCGGTGGGTGCACACCCTAACACTGAGTCACTGTGACTGAGACATGTCTGCCGCTCAGTGACATTTAAATCCCAAGTGGCTAGACCCCGTCCTCCTTGGGTCCTTTGGGTGATGCACAGGTGTACACACCCTTTACTGGAGTGCACATCCTTTACCGGGGTGCACACCCTTAATCAGTGGGGTGCACACCCTTAACACTGAGACATGTCTGTCGCTTGGCGACATTTGAACACCATGTGGCACATTCTGTGCTGCAGTGTCTTTTATTCTTAGCATTACACCCCCTCCTTCACTTGAATGTTTGAAAGGTTTGAAAGAATAAAGGATGGTTGTAAATATTTTTAAATGGGAAACCAGAGGTCTTGTTGGATTAATTTTGAAGGTTTCATTATGTTTATTTAAAAGGAATTTTCAATGATCATACTTTTTCTGGTGAACTGTATTTTATAATTTTGACATTGTGAAGCAGAGAAATGGTTAAATGTATTGATTCTGTTTCCTAAGTTATCTTTTCCTGGTTTTACTGTTAGGCAATAAGAGGTTGGAACTATGGCTTGGACTATTTTGTTAAAGGCATGTAATCTTTTCTTTCTGAGTTTTTGTGGTTGACATTAGCATTATTTTGTACAGATTGATTGCTAGCTTGCCTAGAGGTAGCAGAAGTCTGGTGTATGTGAACCAGGGGACTTCTCGGAGCCCTCACCTCATTAGTGTGGTTAGTAATACTAATAGTATTGAGATGTTTGTATAGTTATCATTGATTTGAAGGTTCTAATGATTCTTTTCATTTTGTATGTAAATACCTGTAAAGCTGCAAGGGACATACTTGTTTCTAGTGTGTGCAAATATTCTGCTTGGTCAGTTGACAATTCAAGTTATTTCAACTATTGACTATGGGATCATTATATAATCCTTTTTCCTTTATTTTTGTATAGCTTTTCTTTTTGTGACTGAGAAGATTGATATTTTGATGATGATAAGAAGAATGATTTATTTTTGTACCATTCATCACAGTAGAGCTCATCAAGCTCATGGCAAATTTATAATGCAAGGATGATGGGTAATCTTTGTCTTGAATATATTCCTTGTTTTTGCTTGATTAGTTAGACTTTTAAGTTGTCTTGATTTTATGTTGCAGGGCTGATCTGAGAATTTGTTTCATCCAAGTTCTTTTGAATAAAGCCGTCAACCCTATCCCTAGTATGGTCTCAGTGTGAAAGATGCATGTGAAGAATCCTACGACAATAGTTCCCCAACCTTCTGGAAGTTCTGTGCTTGTAACTTCCTCTAATCTGTCACTCTCTTTGACTCTGCCTTTTCGCTTTGCTTATCATCTACTACCTTTCTGCCTTACCGGTCCATTCTCCTGCCTTTGTTCTAGAAACTCGTACAAAGATTTTCTCCAGTCGAAGACGGACATGCTGGGCCAAACTATTTCTTAATTAGGTACATAACGTCAGCATGACGCATCAGCACTCATATGACAGGAGACTGTCTGAGCGATCAACGATGACAAAGAAACTTACCTCATTTAGGGTTAATGGACAGAATGGAAGACTAGGCCCAGCCTAAATTCTTATCCTTGTAAAATAAAGTATTTGAAGTTTGAAACTGAAGTTTGAAGTTAACGTGGCAACAGACAAAACCAACAACGTCCAGGCACATGGGATCACATTATTTGTAAGAGCATCCAAATCAACAAGTATGAGAACAAAATAAACAAAACCCACCCTGGCGGGCCAGATTCTGAAGACGACCCTGCAGCCCTGAAGGATGCGAGACCCAGCACAGCTGATGACCAAGACCGGGCAGTAACTGCAGATCCGAGGCATCTCGACACACACACATCTGCTGATCATCCCACGCCTGAAAGGAACCGTCAGCCAATGGAAACAGCGGCAAATCCTGCAGCACGGTGGGGTCGCTATGCCGACACAGGTAGTTCAGAACCAGGTGTTTCTGGCGCGACGTCAGAGCTCCCGACCAGATGCCGGTGTCCTGTTCCATCACCTCACTCAACTCTTTCACATAGACTGTTTTGAACGTTTCCGATTCTGAGAGATCCGCGTCTGATTCGCTATCTGCCTGCTCTGTATGCGAAGAACTTGTCGACAGCCCCGTCATGATGTGTTGTGGTAAGCGTGCCAGGTTGACTTCACACGCCTTGTAAACTTCCACCACCGCTTCTTCCGTCTCAGGGTCCATGTCGTTGGCAGGGGACATCATCACGACAGTGTCGCGCAAACAGACCCAGTCACCTCCCTTGACTGGGGTAAAAAAGATCGGTCGGCGGGCGAGGGCTTCATAAAGTGGGGAGAGGAGCGGGAGCCAATGAGGCGTGACCGTGTCCGAGTCAGGCCAAAACTGGTACAGGAAGTCGGCCGACAAGGGAGGGAAATCAGCATTTTCCTCACGACTGAAACACATGAATGTGTAAGATATATTGGTTGCAATACAGCGAGAATGGACAGGTTAATGTGACATGGAAATATCCAACAAATAGAGCAGCAGAAAACTTATGGATTCTTATTTTTAAATATCAGATCCCATTTTCAAATAGGATGTACGTAAATTAACCTTTAACATACAATATGTTAGATACAGTTTGTTGATTAACAAAAAGTATGCTCATGACCTTTCAAGATTGAGAACCTTGGTGCATCAGTTCAAGGATACGTAATACATTTGTCATTTACAGTGCTGCAACAAGACCCCCCCACCCCAATTTCTTTTCTATATTTTTACAAAAACCAGGTCCGCAGTGAAAAAAAAGTTACTATTATGTAGCCTGTTAATGTCTAGCCTGCCTACAGAACATGTCAATCGTTTCTAGCATGCTAATAGCAGACAGTCCTAAAGTCATTAAAGCTCAAATTTTAGAAAGTAAATTGGCTGACTTTTGCAAACCAGGGTGGGTGGGAGGGAGAATTTATTGACAGACTAGAAACTATCAGACTAATTTGTCACAGACTTTCAGACATCCAATGCAGCAGCATTTTGCAACAGCACCTTAAAACAACAACCGCCAAGTTAACAAAAGAAACAATACACACCCAGTCACGTTGGTCACATCCTGACACGACCTCCCTCCCAAGGTCAGACGGGTCAGCATGACCTCGTAGGCCCTGGGTAGCGTCTCAGACACCAGCAGCCTGTTCCAGGTCAGAGCGTCATCGGAAGGCCCTCCTCCGCTCTCCTCGTCTTCCGCTTCGGATGTCGGCCACTTGACGTGGCTTCGGTTCTGGCTGAGCTCGAAGAATCCGTGCACGTGTAGCGGCAATCCTGTAGGACTGGCCTTTTCCCGGGGCAGGGGCAGGAACGAGAAGATCTGGCCGTTGAAGGTTTCCACGGGTGTGTCTAATCGTGCGGCCACTCCTACGTAGGGCCGATGGGAAAGGCTCTTTCGCTGTGGAAAAGGCAAGCATGTTTCTTTGGAACAAAATGTGGAGGGAGGGGGGAGGCACAGGGAGGAGGGAGGGAAACAAGACAAAGAGCCCATTTTGTGTAGAAATGAATAATACTGTATCTTGCGGACTACAAGGCGCACCCTTTAATAAGGCCCTCCCTCCCTAAATTTTACACAACGTTCTGATTTTAGGATTACAGTTTCTTACTATATTATCGGTTATATTATAAGGCGCAGGTGTCTCAGTCTAGGAAAAAAGTATCGCCTTATAGTCCGTAATATACAGTAATATAGCCCCCCCCACACACACACAGCATTACAAAGCCATGTGATTGATATGCACAAACATGCTTATGGAAGGAATAGTTAGTGCACCAAATATTTCTTCATTAAGACAGAGAGATAGGCAGGGAGACAGACAGAAAGACAGAGAGAGAGAAGATAGAGACAGTAAGACAGAAATACAGACAGTGAGACAAAGACGCAGGGAGAGAGACTGAGGCAGAAAATATTGAAAACGGCGAGCCAAAACTGTAAATGAAACACATGTCCCAAGCTGGAACTGCAAAGAAAGAGGCATTTCCAAAGTGAAACCTTTTGGGGGAAAAAATGAATGTAAAATAAAATGAAAAATAAATAAATAAACAAACAAACCAAAACATTTTACTCTAATTTTCACGTAGTGCTCTTCTGATAATCGTCTATTATCGGTGTTTGTTAGCATCCTACCTGGCAGAGATCACGAAGGTCGGCAGACATGCGGTCAAGGCCTTGGTGGAAGTGAACCACTGCCCACTGCTGGTGATCAGTGACGACGCTGCCGCCTTTCTCTGACAGACACACGTCCACTGTCAGACGGCAGCAGCTGTACGCCTGCCCAACAATGACAACGTCAGTCCATCACATACAATATGTCCACTAACTAGATGCCCAACAATGACAACGTCAGTCCATCACAAACAATATGTCCACTAACTAGATGCCCAACGATGACAACGTCAGTCCATCACAAACAATATGTCCACTAACTAGATGCCCAACAATGACAACGTCAGTCTATTACAAACAATATGTCCACTAACTAGATGCCCAACAATGACAACGTCAGTCCATCACAAACAATATGTCCACTAACTAGATGCCCAACAATGACAACGTCAGTCCATCACAAACAATATGTCCACTAACTAGATGCCCAACAATGACGTCAGTCCATCACAAACAATATGTCCACTAACTGGATGCGTAGTGCTCGTTAACAGTTGCACCAAAGTCACATTTTTTGCTCGTGCTGTTATTGTTTGACTGTTTCTGTTTACAACTTCCCCGTTCTGTTTACAAGTTCACTATATAAGAAACCAAAGACACAAAACACACAAACTTGGGAAAGTTTTGTATTAACACTTTTATGACGGGAACCTCCGATCGTAGGTAGAACGGTCTAAGGTACAAAACTCCCTATTATAGCAGCAGACCTTTCTTGTTTGATTTCACAGTTACTTCCCCGGAATACTGAAATGGAAATGGCATTGCTCGTTCGTCTGCAGTCGAAATATGAGGAAGTTTTTGCACAAAAATTGTCAAAAATTAGAGATCTGAGTGGCAAGAAGATTGTTTGGTTGCTCGAACTTGATGAAGATGAAAGTAATGCTGGCAGTCAGTCAGGTTTTAAGGATGAAAGTAGTGAAAATAATGTAAGTACTGATTAAATTGAACAGTGAGTGCCCAGTACGAGTACTCTAGAGTGAGAATGCGACAACAAAAAGTGTTGTCATCGGCAGAATCGTTCGATCTCGTCGCGGAGTTCGATCTCGAAGTCAAGCAGCATGTCGGCTGTAAATCGTTCATGCAATATTTTCACAAAGCATAATATTGAATAAAGCATCCATTTTTCATAAAGTACAGAAAGCGTGGTGCATATCAGACTTCATTTAGGCTCTTAAACAATGTTTGATCACAAGCAGTCATTCCACAGTAATTTTTCCAGTGCAGCCGCAGGCCAGCAGAGTGGTTTCACCGATGTGATGCCAGTCACAATAGTGTTAAAGCGTAAAGCGCACGGGTCAGACTTGCCTTTATAGTCCCCATCTGGTGAGGCTGGGGGGGTATTTGAACCCGGGTCACTCACGCACTGAATTCGCAGGTGAATATCTTAACCATGCTGCCACCTTCATTTCATAGTGCAGGCCTGAGTACTCTCTCTTGATTCCATTTTTGCCTTATGGCGCTGCTCTATAATAATGTTTACTTCACTATTCCACAAATCTACCATAGCTGCCAACCTTTGAGAAGCAAAATAAGGAATCTGGTGGGGGGGGGGGGGGGGGGGGGGGGTGAGAAAGCGGGGGTTAGTGGGCACAGCCCCCTGAAGCTGAAGCATTTTTTATACTTTTATAAGCAAACTCATCATCTCCTGACAAGATAACATAGTTTTAAAAAACAAGCTAAATTGCATTCATGAATACTCAAAACACACACACATGACCATGTAACAACTAACACACACATAAACACACAGATAATAGTACCCGGTATATTTTTGTCCACCCCATCATTACATACTGGATAAAACAATGTTTATATTACCTACACACATTATACTGGGGGGGGGGGGGGGGGGGGGGGAGGGGAAGATTGACCCCAAGTCCAGAGGACAGGTAATAATTGGTTCAAAAAAGCTAATACCCAATGACAGGTTGAGAGAGAGAGAGAGAGAGAGAGAGAGAGAGAGAGAGAGAGAGAGAGATTTTTTAAATGAGGGTAAACAGATAAGCATGGCTGATCATGGCATGCTTTTTTACACTGTGCCCTCGCGAACGAAAACAAACAAAAAGAAGCATAAGATGAACTATTAACTTAATTAAGTACAACTCAAAGCAAAACATAAAGAAGTCAATCAAGAAACAAAGCAGAGCGAGAGAGAGAGATGCGAGAGAGAGAGAGAGAGAGAGACTGGCATTGTAATCATTAGAACTTAGAAGAGAAATGGAAAAATATGTGACGTTTCTTTCTTTTCAATAAACAAAAACTCTTTCAAAATATATGCCTACCTCTACATTGATTGAACTGTTGTCCGTTTTGGAAGAGAAACATTACGCTATCCAAGGCGTCTTCTTCACAGCGGGAGACTTCTACTTTTGTCTTACGCTTGTCCGTCTACTCGCGCTGGGTGATGTCATTTCGATCCCCGTGCGAAATTTCGAAATAATTCCGACATACTGTGCAGAAAGCATAACTTTTTTTTTCGCCTTGTCAAGACTCTTCTAAAATTCTTCTTATATCAGGGAACAAACTTCTGGTAGGCCCGACCGACTTTTCGACTGCACGCTTTTCTTTGACGCCATCTTGGCAAGAAAAGAAAGTTTTTACGCATGCGCAGAATATGGTTTTCGGGTCGGAAAAGATGGATCGGCATTGGAAACCCGCATGTATGTCGACTCAACTCGATTTTAAGCGCTTTTTTTGTTGTCGTTTTTTTACATTTTGGAATACAGAATTTTTTTCTTTAAATCGGAAAAGCGGAATCGTGGCCAGAAAGCAGAAAAATTATGGGGAAAAAGGAATGGTTGGCAGCTATGATCTACACACAATATTAAATCATACCTCTTCAGTGGGACAAGTATTCTTCGATGTGGTGATGCTGCGCACAAACCTACACCTGCTCTCCCGCACATTTCCCACACACCCTTCGTTCAGAGCCGCGGAGAACTCGAAATCAGGTGCAGACGATCCGTTGTCACGGTTACAGGAGTACACCTTGATGCTCTCCAGCTTTTTGAGGAAGAGAAGCATTGTGGGTATCTCTCCGCGGAGCGCCTGCTTCAGTTGCTGCATGCGCTCGGTCGTGTACAAGGTGTCTGATAAATCCGACTTTTCCTGCCGCAGTGGAAACCAGAACGCTGTGCCTTGGAATTCCTGGTCTGAAAGAAATGAGGATAAATTGATGTTCATGTTTACTCAACACACACAGCTGACCTAATATACTAACAATGTGCATGCAACTGCAAGCACACACACACACACACACACACACGTACACACACACACACACACAAACACACACACACACACACACACACACGTGCCACACTCAAATTTAAAATCTGTTAATCTTGGGGGCAAGCAAAATGAACAGAGTACAAACAAATAACAGAAATGTTCACAAGTACAAACATTTATAAAACACCAAAGCTGCGGGGCATTTTTCCTAAATGTACACTCACACACACACACACACACACCACATACACATACACACACAACACACGCACGCGCGCGCGCGCACACGCACACCACACCGCATCACAACACACATAGCAACAATAACATACAAGTACTGTAATTTTCTGACTATAAGGCAATATATTTTCCCAATTTTGGACCTATGGCCCAAGATTTGCAAATAAATCTGAATTCAGGCACATAACCTGAAGAGAAGCACCATATGCTATAGCACTGTCTCATAAATCGTCGGTCTTTTGGGGTTATCTTTCCCTACTGTCTCGTCTTGAAGTCGGTTTGGGGTAGTTCCGGTTCAAAAATAGAATTAAAAAACGGAAGTTACCTACCTTAAACAACAACTATATTTTGTTCTTGTCTTCAAGTCTTAGGGTATTAATGCAGTCGTATCAAGTAAACAAATCAGAACATAACTGTTAATAGTCAACGAATGAAAACACTTTTTTTTAAAAACGTGCACGAGGACTTAATCATATAGTAATAAGTCAACTGTCCGTGTGTGTGTGTGTGTGTGTGTGTGTGTCTGAAACACGAAATGGGCCTTATAACTCCGCCGTTTTTCGACCGAATCGCTTCAAATTTGCTGTGAGCCCTAACGGGGTGATGGCAACGGCAACCGAGGCGGCCGTGTCATTTGCGCGGTTTTCGCAAATGCGCGAAACACGCATCCGCCGGCCTCTCGGCGCCCGTATCTCCGGTGTTTCTGGGCCGATTGCCTTCACAATTTGGCAGGAAGATGACCAGGGACGGGGACTATCCTCCGTGTGCCAAACCGGAAGCGAATCGATTCAGAAAGATGCCGGAGATACGGGCTGCCGACAGGCAGCTTCACATTTTCACAAACCGCGGCGTAACCAGACCCGACATTGACTCGAGATTTGGAACATGCGTGACCAGGGATAGTGACTATCGTTCGTGCAAAATTTCAACACCATCCGTTCATAAACACGCGCTATAAACCGATTTATTTTGCAGGACGCTAATTTCAACCAACACTTCACACATAACCAAAGACTCTAAAAGGGGAAGATGGACTACTTAAGAGTTACGGCGAGCCTGGCTGATAGAGTTATCATTAGTGGGGTAGTTCACAGTGGCGGCTATGCAAAGACTCAGATTGGAATTTGAACGGAGAATTCAACTGGCCTATCGACGTGTTATGTCATAAAGATGTTTAAAAGGGACAAAACCAGTGTTTCTGTCCTCACTACTCATATAGGGAAAAGGGACCGGATGTTAGTCTTTTCTTTCAATGTCTTGGCTCTTTGCTTGCCTCACCCGCCGCGCGGAGCGCACTGCAGCTATTTTTATACAGGACAGTGGGAGAGAGAGAGAGAGAGAAGAGAGAGAGAGAGAGAGAGAGAGATTAGGGAGGAGAGAGAGAGAGAGAGAGTAGAAACTGACTGGGGTGTGGGTGTGGTGGGGGTGGGGGTGGGAGTTAGGAAACGCAGCAAGCTTCCCCGGGCCCCTAGGGGATACTGGGGAGGGGGGGGGGGGTCTTCCGTACAAATAGTTCCCCACCTTCTGGAAGTTCTGTGCTTATAACTACCTCTAATCTGTCAGTCTCTTTGATTCTGCCTTTTCCCTTGCTTGCTGTCATCTACTATCTTTCTGCCTTTCTGGTCCATTCTCCTGCCTTTTTTCAAGAAATACTTTCAAAAAAGATTTCCTCTAGCCGAAGTCAGACATGCTGGGCCTAATTATTCTTACTTAGGTGCATAACAGCAGCATGAGGCATCTACGTTCGTAATTGACAGGAAATTCTCCTGCCTTTTTTCAAGAAATACTTTCAAAAAGATTTCCTCTAGCCGAAGTCAGACATGCTGGGCCTAATTATTCTTACTTAGGTGCATAACACCAGCATGATGCATCTACGTTCGTAATGGACAGAAACATGCCTGAAACGACCGAAAAACAAGAACTTAGAAGACGAAGAAGAAGAAGAAGTACTACTCTCTCTCTTTGGAAATAAAAAACCGAAAGTTACTTTCGTGTGTTTGAGATTGGCTGTCTGTTGAAAGCCACAATAGCAAACAAGTGTGTCGCCGAGTGGCAGATAAGTCCCCGAGCAAGTAAATTTGGGGAGGGGGTAGGTGTAGGGAGGATATAGCTGCCACTAGGTTAAAACTGCCATGGGGTTAAAACTGCCACGGGGCGATTGCTAGTATTCTTAAATCTACAAACTGATAACTGAGCAATTAAACACCCCTCTATTTCAATTACGGAGCAGCCATGCCGTGTTTACAGCATTTCCTAACCGGAACTAAGTGTCCTAACGGGCACACAACTCGTCTGTTACTTCCGTTTTTATTTCGCAACAGTGCTATAGCGACGACACAATTCTACCTGTAATGTGCTGACTATGCAATTGTGGACTTCATTTCATCAACAAAGAACCATAACTCGTCCAATTGTCCTTAGGCCAGCTTCTGTTATTGGACTGATCTCCCTTCATCAAATCTTCCCGCAAAGGATATTATATGATCACATGACTTTCCTAGTATTGCAGTACCTCCAGATGCCCACTAATGATAAATAGTCTAATTGTG
>JAGGCT020003343.1:0-14349 GCA_017654935.2 Phymorhynchus buccinoides | reverse complement strand
ACAGCTCTAGATTTTTTTAATATTAAAATTTCCACAATAAAATACCGTTTCACTGAAGGGTTAAAGACTGAATTTGCATGTCTCTACCTCAGGAATTGGGAATAAGACACATCATAAGCAACCATCATTCAAATTTCACTTTAGTTAAAAATGAACAAGTCTGACACTTCCTCCTCAGCTATACAGGATCACTTCCCACGTTGTCTTTTGGTCGCTTACCCTGAGTTCCCATTCAGCGCCTTGTGTGTGATGTTGCTCGGCAGCATTCCTGAAAGATTGAATGATTTCTCTTCCTTGTCCGTCACCGAAGGTGAACGACTTGCGATGGGCTTGTTTGTATTTTTGTTTGTTTGTTTCTTGTTTGTTTTTTTGGTTTGTGTTTTGTTTTTTTGTTTTTTCTTTTCTGTCTGCCCAAGGATTCTCCCGAACCGCTTGACCGAATCGCGTCAAATTTTGTTGTGAAGGTATTGCCTCCTTAATAGGAAGAGATCGGCGCAACCCATTTTGCCGTCGTGATCTTACCTTGAAACCGAAAATTTTTTTTTTCCCCCCCTATTTTAGCCATATCTCGGGCCCCGATTAACATAGGATAGTTGAAACTTGGTAATGAGGTGGTTTCGCTTATGCCCGTTCTGATGATGGCTACCGATCAAGGTCAAGGTCAAGGTCAAAAAAGATCGCTGGAGCCTGAAAATCGGAGGTCATTTTTTTTCTCCTTCTGTCTTTCCCCAAGGATATCTTAAACGGGTTGACAGAATCACGTCAAATTTTGTGTGCTGGTGTGTCACCATGATAGGAAGCATCCGCGCAAAACCATTTTGCCGTCATGACTTTGTCCTTGGCGTACGACCTTGAAAACCGAAAATCTTTCAGGGGCCATAACTCCCACACCATTAGTGTTAGAGTCTTCAAATTTGCATGAAGGTACTTTGGCTTATGCCCTTCAAGGTCACGGTCACGGTCCGGCGATCAGTAGGCCTTGAAAGTGGTAGGGGTCTAACAGTGGATTTTAAAGCCTATGTTCCACTTTGGTACTTGCCAGAAGCACTCTTCAGATTGTGTTGTGTACTGTATACCCTAGGAGAAGAAAAACATCTGATCATAATTAATCACCATGCTGACCTTGACCTTGAAGTGTGACCCTTGAAACCGAAATTTCCTTCTTTGCGCTATATGTTTCTTCTTCAAGCTTGTATCTCGGAACTATAAGACAGAATCCTGTCCAATTTTTGTGTCAGATGTGAACACTCTACGGGGGTGTCTCAAGTGCGTGCATTTGCTGGTGACGGACCTGTCTGCCGCTCAGCGACGCCCTTGTTTACATTAGTGTACTTATAATGGGCTCATGTTTATCATATACAGGGGAAATAACACATTTTATATTCTCTATTTATTTTGACGGTTACTCCCATATATGCACAACTTATAACTAGATTCCGTCTACCTAGATCTATTCCACACACACACACCCCACACACACAACACACTGACCCCCACACACACACACACCGCACGCACGCACGCAACACACACACACCACAACACTCACGCCGCGCACACACGCACACACACAACAAAAACATACCATATTTATACTGCGCTGAATCTTGATATAAATCAAATCAAAGCGCACAACACGTTAGCATTCCATAACGCATTCAACAAAAATGCAATACTAGCGACATACACTTTGACATAAATGTATACAGCAGAAACAGACCTAAAGGGCAAGAGAGAGATAGAAGAGAAATAATTGGAGCTTCATCACGGAGTTCTACCTAGATCCAGTCTGCACACACACACACACACACACACACACACACAAACACCACACATACCACACAATCACGCACACGCTCACACACACACACACACACACACACACACACCATACACACACACCACACCACACACACACACACACATGGAAGAAAGAGAGAGTCAAGTTGACACACACATACACACAATTTCTTCAGAGCCTGATCCAGTAATTTTAGCCAATCTAGTGATGGAATACATAACACCACAGAACACTCCAAATCAAACTGCATACATGGATATGGGTTACCACTTAGTCAGGTAATAACAAATGCACACACACCACGCAAGCAAACGCACACACACAGTCCACACGCACACACACCTACCCATTCACTCCCGCTCGCGCGCCAAACGCACACACACACCAATCGCGTGCGCCAAACGCACACACACAACGCGCGCCGCGCGAAAACTATTCTACATTGCTTGTAACTATCAACTTACTCAATGTTGGGTAGGCCTGTGTTTCCTGTTTGGAGTCTATGAGCACCAACGTTTATGCCCATCTTGTCACTGGAAAGGACTCTGCTAGTCTGATGAAGCAGGGAAGAAAAAAATAAGAGAAAAAAACACATGCGCGTGTGCGCACGCACATACACACCCACACACTATGCACACAAAGATTACTCATGGCAACGCAACAGACTGAAGTGGCTAGCTGTTACTGTTGTGTTTATTTTCCTTCCATTCTTGCGCATGCATTAGATCTAGACTATCTGAGACTAAGGCCACTGTTACAGTGTTAGAACGACACTTTCTAGATATAATTGGGCTTAACCCTTCCTATATAACAAGTCTAGACTGAAATGCTCTATATTATACTGCGTAGAACTATGTAGCCTCTAAGTGTTCACTGTCTTCACTGATCTTACCAAAGTTTTAGCCATTGAAAACGCACTGATAAATATATTCGAACGGATCTATCCATTTTTTTCTTAACACCTCAAGAGGCTCCACAGCAGTGCCAAATGCGCCAAGCTGTTTGTTACTCATTACATACTATTTGTAGTCACACCCTGGCAGAGAGTGCGCAACATATGCGCGGAAAGCGGGTTGTATTGAACTCATTAGAGTAAAACGTAATTGGTAGTCAAGTTCGGTCACTCATTTCAATCAGAGCGAATGATGGACTAATTGATACTAGACGAAGAAGGGAAAGAAGAAACGATTGTTTTTCTGGACATGTGCAAACACTTACCTTTGGGTTAGACTAATATCATGACTAGATCCCTAAATTCGCACATCGTCATGGGAGAAGGACAGAGATCCAACTTACTTGTCAGATCTTATACCTCATACTTCTCTAGCCTAGTGGCGTGATTGCTTTGTCAACTGCGTAAAAAACACAACATTCCGTGTCTGCATCTCCCAAAAAGTGTCAATTTTTATGAAATTATCGCTTAGGGCAGTAATCCTGTGAAAGATACGACAAAGGTCTGCACCGCTCTGATGGCCCACTGCCTGCCAAACTAATGGCATCTTTGTTGCTGATTTATGTCATTGGTTTGGGACTGCCAAGAAACATGGACGTCTTTTAATTGCTTCGGATGTGAGGGGTCAATCCAGGTGTGTCAAAATGCGTCAAAGTCAATTTTTACCGTTTTATTAAAAAGTTGTGTCGATTTTTATAAAATGATTGTTAGGGCAGGGGTCCTTTGTATGATATGATGTCGTTCAGCCGAATTTGGTGCTCTGCTAGAGAGGGTCTTTAAAATATAAATCAGACAACTGAATTATTTAATACAGCAGGCATAAGATATGTATCTACAAAGAACTGCAAAAATCTATTTTTACCACACGAGGGCGAGCGAGAGCTAGACACTGAGAAAGAAAGTGAGTTTTCCGTTGCTGAGAAACTGCCTGCAAATGTTACACCACCTGGTGTCAAAGGAAAAGGACCATAACCCCCACCTAAACAGCTCATTTGCCAGTGGCTTTACCATGGGGGCCTCTTTCTGGCTACTGTTTTCATAATGGTAAAAAATCCTCTCTCCTCCCTTTAAAATATGGTATTCCTCAAGGGTCAATCCTTGGCCCGATCCTCTTGTCAATTTATATTAATGATTTGCCTCTCAATTTTCAAGCTCTCTGTGACATGTTCGCTGATGATACTACTCTCCATACAAGCAACTCCAAGGTAGAAAACATAGTTCATGCATTGCAAGAAAGTATCAATCAGTTAACAGAATGGTCTGAACTAAACCACATGAGTCTAAATCATAACAAAACTAAATTCATGCTTGTCACCACTAAGCAAAAACGACAACGTTTTTTCCCTGTTCTCTCCCCTTGCATATAAATGATAACGATATTGAAGAAGTTTAACTCACATAAAGTACTATGGGTCTTAATTGAATAATAATTTATCTTGGTCTAACCATGTACAAACTCTTTGTAAAACAATTTCCAAGAAATATATCTTCTATGCAAAATAAAACATTTTCTAAACACAGATTCACGCACAATGTTCTTCCATGCATATACATTGATTCTCACATAAACTATTTGTCTACACTCTGGGATTCAGCAAGTGAGCAAACCCTAAAGCCACTGCATAGTCTCTATAGACGAGCACTGAAATTAATCTTACTAAAATCGTCGAGTCTTACTCAATCCGATTATGTATCATTAGACATTCTCCCTCTTCATTTTAAAGATATAATAAGGCAATATTTATGTTCAAAATTATGTCAGGCTATGCTCCTCCTTCTCTAGAAAAAATTTTTCAATTCAACATGAAACATCTTCCTCATAGACTGATGTTACCTCTTCCCAAATTAGACTTATTCAAATCTAGCTTACAATATGCAGGAGGTTCTCCTTTGGAACGGCATTTCTTCCCAATTTAACGTTCATGTTTGTTTAAACACATTCAAAAAACGATGTAATCAAATACTCATGAACGAACACTCTAGCTCATAATATCCAAGAATGTCTAAGTAATTTTTTTTCTTCTAAATATCTCATTTGTTATAATACATGCTTAGGTGTTAAGTTTTCTTTTATGTACATTGTATTTACTATGCATTATTTTTCCTGCATATATTGCTCCATTTCTTCCATTTTATTCTGTTCTTTTATTTTGACCTCCCTCTCTCTGTCGGTCTCTGTCTGTCCTTGTCTCAGTCTCTCTCGTTAATTGATGTAATTTATCTTTTATATTATATGCCTTGCACGGTGCGTCCGTTTGCGACCTTGATTTCAGGTTGAGTTTTTTTTTTGTATTTTGCGATGTCTTTTTTTTTCTATTTGTAATTTTTTAATTAATTTTCTTTTGGTTCTGAGGGCTGGATGAAAAAAAGCCGGTTATTGTGCTTATTCCACTTTTCCTCAATAAAAAACCACAACATTCAATGATTCGTTCGTTCGTTCGTTCGTTCGTACTACTAGCCTATTTTTGAAAGTTTAAAGTTTTGTCCATCGCTGCATGACCTGTATGTCGTCGTTGACGATCGACCATTCGTTGGTCTCGTGAAACGAGAGATTAATTTTTATAACATCAGCATTGCGAAATGACATAATGACATAGCTATTACCAACCATGATCCTGATAACCACCCTAATCCCAGACTGCTGGTCTTTAAGCTTACACTTTGTATTATCTCTAATCTGGCAGCGATAACTGAATCACCTGAAATGCCAGACAGAAGCTCAAAAAAACCGAATAAACACTTTTATACAACAGACCACGACAGAAGGAGCTTACACAAATAGCACTAAAACACACAACGTGTTCATGAAGATATCTGGTTTGGTTGAATGTCTGGAACACCCACACCCATCGGTGGTAGAATTCAGTATGGACAACTCAGCTGCTTATCTGCACATAGAGGGAGAGGACAAATGGGAGTGTGAATTTGTTGTCCAGGTTGTTCAGGCTCCTCAGATCCTGCGTTTTCAGGCTTCCATATGCAGAGGCCGTGCTGATTTTCAATTGAGAGAATTCCTCAAAATCGTAGGACCAGATCGTAGAATGATGGCTTGTAAAGATTTTATCACAACTCCTGCACTTTTCAGTATGACAGACACTGTTCATTTCCAAGTGCGTGTGTCTGTGAACTGCCCCCTGTATGGAGAGACGCGGTGTTATCCACGTCATAATAAATATTCCAATGTGACTCTGTCTTTCACTGCCGTTAACCAGACTGAGAGCCAGCACCTGAGACCTCGCCTGATGTATGTTTCTTCTTCTGCTGGTAAGACATGGGATTTGCAAGTAAACGTGTTCTGATTGGCTACGTTGCGTTGTCATTTTGCGCTACGTTAGGTCACGTTGTCTTGTTCTGTTATGTTGTTTTGTTTTATGTACTGTTATGTCACACCATGTCAACCACTTAATGTCACATTCTGTTCAGATGGAGTGACAGGAGGGAACTGTATAACTGAAATACGCACCATTCTTTGTATCTAAACCGTGTATCTCTATTTCTATATACTTTTCTGTGTCTCCTCTGGGCAGAAACTGATTTAAGCCATGGTTTTTATAAACAATCAATTTAGAAGCAATTGATCACTCATATCTAACTGGATCTTATGCTTACGAATACTTTGCTCCTTTCCTGATATTTTACTTTCATATGAAACATTGCATGACTGTTTTCTTCTTCTTCTGTGTTCCCGGGTCATGCTTAGATCTTCAGAGCAGTAAGTAGGCCTACGCAGTGAGGCAACCTAAGTGAGAGATCTTTGCAGGACCTCTCATTTCCAAATGTGATGTTTCCTTTATATATGCTTAATGTATGAAAACAAATGAAGCTCCACAAAAATATTCCTCTGTTCACTTATTTTTCTCTAACTGGCAATTGCAACATTACTCTTGTGTGGTCCCACACACTGTGGCACCACATTACCAGCAACGACAATTGCAATCGCTTCACTGTTAACGTAATTAAGAAGGAATGCATTTACATGTGGTAACATTTAACATAGGATCAAAACACAACTCTTAATAGTAAAATAATTATGCAGCATCAAGTCTTCGAAGTGTTTCTTCAGTTTATGGGGTTTGTGTGTGCATTTTATCCTTATCAAAAAAGTTTACATCAGTGCATGGCTATTAATTGTGTTGACTGAATACCAAGTTTCCACAGGCAGTGGTCAAGTGCTGAGGAAGCCAAACGGATCTTTGGTGCAAGCTATGCTATGGCTTTTTGTTTAAATCTTCTCCATGAGGTATTGATTGTGTTTGTTATCCTTGCAATAAAGGCTAGCTTTCTTTAATGTATAGACTTTTATTGTGTTTTACGCTTGCACTAAAGTGTGCATTCCAGAATTGCATGCAAAGCTTAAATAATTGTGTGCAGGGTACATATACACAACAACAGCATTAAGGTCGGTGGTACCGACCTGGTGCCAGCCATTAATGAGGAACTGTATCACACTCAGCAGGCCACCTGGTCTCAGCATCTTCGTCAGTCCACTCATCTGGCCAACACAGTCACCTACGTATGCACTCTTCCTCGGTCGATGTGGCTCCTGGTTGAGAGAACTCCCCCAGTATTATTATGGACCATTGTTTCTCTTTCCAGAAGACTTCAGTTATGGAAAAAGTGACCAACTGCATATTTCCTTTCTTTTCCAACTGTATGGGAAGACAATTTCCTTTCTTTTCGAACTGTATGGGAAGACAATTTGTACACAATTTAAGCTCCGCTTTTCTTTTCACAGAAGGAATGTTTTGCCACGTCAAATTTCAGGAGCGCACTGGTTGCATTATAGGAAGTGGAACTGCACAGTGTCCCTGTGGCCTGACCTCTACGAGCACTTTCCCTGTGATTTCTTCTCTCAGTGTGCAGAGCATGAGGATGAGGCCCAATGTCCTTACACCACTGAACGATGTGGACTGGGGAAGGTCAAGTAAAAACCAAAAGAACAATAATGCCAGAGAGAGGGAGGGAGGGAGTGAATGAATGAATGAATGAATGAATTGATTAATTAATTATTGCCATCAAGCTTTACTGCTCATTTAGTGAATCGGAAAAACAAACAAAATATGCAAAATCAAAAACAACGCAAATCGAATGACATGTAAACCAGGTCAAGGGTCTTTTTTTCTTCTTTGAATTTTACACAAATTAATGCAAACGAAAACAGATAAGAGACAGTGCAGGTTTTCTGTCACACAAGCGTCAATACTGTTATCCAAGATGAAGCTGCACTAGATGATGAAGGAATTGAAGATCCCCTTTTGCACATGCCACAGACTCCATATATTCTGTGTCTGTGATCCGCTTTCCTGCTTGAAGGCTGGCCAGTTTGGCACACTCTTCTGTTGTCATTCTCCTTTGTGTCTGTTTTATTAACCAAATCAAAATTCTTCTCCACAATACTCCAGCGCAAAGTCATCTGACTCACAGAAAACGACTTCCTTTAACTCTGCTTTATGCATCACTACTATTCTGATGGACTGGTTCTTGTTTGGATCTCTCAAAGATGTCTGCACCGCATGATCAGTCAGACTGCCTACATACTTTTTGACACCACCACCATTGACCACTTCGTTTGAGGAATCAAAGTCATTGTCAGTGTCAGTGTGGTGTTGTGGATTATTGGAAGTGAAACCACTGTCATAAACCGGATTTAGAAATCGTCTTGGTACATATCAAATAGGCCTACAATCACTGTTTATTCTTCCAACGGGCTGTCTGGCAGGCACCAACCTGTTCATTTTGTTTCTGCTGCTGCTGTCTTGCTCATTGTTTGTCACGGCAAATTTGAGATGGAGGCTTCTTGCGATAATATTGAACTTGTATTTGCTGGTTCAACACAGAGTCGACCATTGTTGTTGTTGTTGTTGTCATCTTCACTGCAGATCTCAGTCGCAAAACGACGACCGTGTTCGTTCCTTCCCACATAACTTCCAGCTGGACACAGTGTTGGTGGCTAGGAAGGCGTTCAAACTTGCTTCAACAGCTAATGGAAGACCAAAATTGTCATTTTGAACGGAAATTTAGATGCTTTGTCGTGAAGACGAAAGCGTGTCGCCTTACGTCAGATCATGTGACCGTGAGAGATGGAAGGAGAGAGAGAGAGAGAGAGAGAGAGACAGAGTCTAATGATAGTGTCAATAATGGCTGGTTCTTACATTTTTACTGGTACCGAAATTAGTGTTCTGTGAAAGGATCAGGTTCTACAAGTACAATGTAAGCTTACTTTTAAACATCCAAAGCAACATGCCGTCCAAAATAATGGCAATCTTGCTGCTTAAAATCCCCTAAAGGAAAGAAAGAAGTAAAGGAATTAGGAACAAATTATTCCACAAAACACTGCCAACCCCCCATGCACTGTAAACCAGCACAAAATTTTTGCCTTTGTTTTATTCTTTTCACAGAACTTCAAAAAGTATACACAGTTAGTGGTGTTTGTGGTTTCTTTGATCAATATACTATCTCCCACCATTATGGTGAGAACCACTGGCATCCTTTATGGATCCACCACTATTAACAGTGGCATATTTTAAAGCTATAAAGCCATTTCAAGCCACGTTTTTACAGTGTATGGGGGGTTGGCAGTGTTTTGTGGTATAATATTTTCATAATTATATTCCACTTCGGTGTGTGCCACAGGCATCCAATATTGGATCCACTGCCAACTCTTTATGCACTGCCTTTCCAGCTCTTTACATGTTGGGTTCAGGGAGTAGCTGCACTACTAAGGTTTACTTGCATCCCTTTAATTAGAGGATCACCTCAGTGGTTGGCTCTTTCTACCCACATGTATTAAATTTTTCAAATCGCAGTTTCTGCATTTTAATAACTTATCTATTTTACCCAAAATGTTCATTTTTCTTTTCACCTTGTGCTGGTTTGCTTAAATTGTGGACTTTTCGGCCTAGTACAGAGAAGACACCATTCTTTTATTGGAAATGTCTTCCTGTTAGGGTTGATCCACAAGACAGTGTTTGTTAGCAGATATACATACTGACGAGAATTCCATAAATTCGAAAGAGATCTCTCTATGTACCATGCTCATACACTGTCTGTCCCCCATTGGGACAAAAAGTAAACCAGCACAAAATTTTGCCTTTATTTTATTCTTTTCTTTTCACAGAACTTCAAAAAGTATACACAGTTAGTGGTGTTTGTGGTTTCTTTGATCAAATAAAGGAATTAGAAAAGACAGTTGGAATTGTTACTAAAAAAAAAAGAAAGGTTCAGTGTGGTGCTTATGGTGTGGGGAAAATGATTTGATTCTATCATAAATTTCAATAGTGCATGGACGTGTCTCCTTTTGTTTTTCAGATAGCTGCAGGTGGAAGATGCTACACATACAGCTATAAAGTATCCCGTTTCAAAATGTCCATGGTGAAAGCCAAACAAAAATGCCAAGAAAAGGGAGGTTATCTGCCCAATCTGGAAAGTACCCGGCAGATTCAGGCTTTCAGAGGAGTGATGAAACACAGCACTTACAGTGGGTCACTTTGGGTCGACCTGAAGGCAGCAACGGTGGACAGGCACAATAAATTCATGAATCCGATGTAAGACTAAAACCAGTTCTGCCAATGCATTTTGCAAATCTACAATATTGAAGTAGCTTGACCCAGCCCGCCACCCCCCCCCCCCTCTCTGCCATTTCTCTCCAGCGTATATTAGCGCTTTTTATGAATAAATATCCAAAATATCCCGCCCTGGGGATATGTTGGGTTTTTTCAATATCATGGTTTGTCGATATTTATTGGTTGCAGAACGACCTCTTCAACCGAATTTGGGATGTGTTCTTGTTATTTATTGAGTTTTCCATGTTGCAAGAAAAAATGTAAACTGTGATCAAAGCGTTGAAGAAAGAGAAGTCAGCAGGTATTGACAACAAACGAACAGAATTGGTCCAAGCAGGGGAAGAAGCAATAATATCCGCCCATACTGCCATTCACAACTACAACTGGAGAAAAGGAAGCTGCAACTTCAGAAGTCTTTATTATCAAATGTCAATATGAGATGGGTCTGTATGAAATACATCCAGCACCAACAAGACCTCTATCCTGTGTTTGTTGACTTTAAGAAGGCCTTTGGCAGTCTCGTGGTCCACCATGAAGAAACATAGAATCAAAACTAATCTTGTCAAACTCTGCGAACACATGTATGACAAGGCCACGAGTGCTGTTCTCCTGAATTGTAGCATAGAAACTGATACTGTATTGTACTCAGAGTCTGTGAAATATGTCTACTCTTTCCCACTATCTTCAACATATACCTGGAAATAAATATTATGGTATTTGGTACTTTATTTGGTACTTTATAGTCACAGAGGACGAACATTTGTAAAATTCGGGTTGCTCCCACCTGATTCCACCTATTCTTTTTTTATGTGCATGCGAATATGCCAAAAAAAGCATGAAGGCACAGTTACTATTGGAAGAAAGATAACCGTCGCCCTTCGTTTTGCAGATGATGCCCATGGTCTTGTGGGGAGAGAAGAAGAAGAGGTGGCCAGCTTAACAAAACATCTGGTCAAAGCACCCTTAGATTTGGGCATGACGATCAACACTGAGAAGGCTAAACTCGTGGTGAACTATTCCCAGGAGATTACTTTTAAATCAACGGAGCAACGTGGAAACAAGTATCTCGGCTCTACTGTTCTAATTGTTAAAGGGTCAAAACCTGAGATTTTCGCAAAAGTGGCACAAACAACAGCTACGACAGCAAAACTCCAAATCAGGTGGAGAGACAATAATATCACTCTGTGTATTAAGATACGCCTGTGATACCTCATTCTGTCATTTTTATTCTATACACTTGTGAAACTGGGCCCTTACAACAAAGCTAAAGTAAATGCCTTTGTCACATGGATGAGATTTTAAAGAAAATTCTTAAGCATAAACATATAAACAATGTGACCAAAGAGGAAGTTCAAAGAAAACTTTATCAAGCAATTTGACCTTGTGATGACCTTCTGACATTTGTCCCCAAAAAAATTCAAATGGTACAATTATGCATACCATTGGTCAGGCCTTGCGAAAACCATTCTTGCCAGAAACAACGCAAGGAACTCACAGACAAGGAAGACAGAAAAAGAAATTGAAAGACAATATCTGAGAATAAACTGGAATGACACCAACAGAGTCCCTAAGCACGACAAAAAACACAAATGAAGATGGAGGAGAACAATGGCCAAATCTTCTGCGGTACCCCAAAGAACACACCAAAAGTTAAAGGACAAGCACAATAAAGATTAGTTACAGCTGCCAGAATTGTTTTAACTTTATTTTTGCCGAATAATTTCAATCAATAATTGTCCTTTTGGGGGAGTTGGGGTTACACACATAGAAAAAACACATGTGAATTGGATATTATGAAAAATGGTGGTAGTACTGCACAGTCATGTTTAATGTCAGGAAAACTCCCAATGATGTATAAACATTCTTCATTTTGTTTAACTACATAATTATTATTCGGTTAGCAATGTATTTAGTGGTAATGACCAAATAGAACGTGACAAATCCGACAAATGAGTATCCGAGCTGCTTGCTGCTACCCTTTCCCGCATCAGTCCGGACGCTGTTGTTGCACAAGTCAGACGCTATTCTGAACCCGAGAATAATCTTTCTTAGATTTCTGCAGAGATATATAGAAAGTTCTTTCTATATATAATATATAATAATAATAAGAGAATATTTAGGTCGCTTTAATCTTAACAAAAAGCCCTAAGCGCTTACATCAGTGATAAAAACTTGACAATACTAACAAAATGAAAAGCTAAGGACTAACACACAAACACACAACACACACTGTTGAGCCAAACATATGCTAACACACACACACACACAACACTTACACATTTTTTTTCCCACCCACACACATACACACACACCACACACCACGCACCACGCGCACACAAACACACACACACGGCGAGCGCGCACACACCTGCACACACATGACTCAATGGATAACCTTTGCAGGAGGAGGATGAGAAAGATTATTTTTGAAGAGAGTTGTTTTGAGGTAGGGACTTGAAAGAAGAGAGGCTGTTTGTCTATATCTCTGGATTCTGCCTTTTGGGCCTATAGCACATCATCCAAGCGTTTAGAATTGGCGCTGTGGTTGTTTGTGCGCAATCACCGGTGTTTTTTCATTGGCACTGTGGTCTTTGTATGATGACCGGTGATTTTTTCACATCATACAAGCGTTTAGAAATGGCGCTGTGGTTGTTTGTGCGCAATGACCGGTGTTTTTTGGAGTCTGTTGGCATTGTGGTCTTTGTATGATGACCGGTGATTTTTTCACATTAATCATTACCAGACGTTTACGAGTGGCGCTTGGTTGTTTGTGCGCTGTGGTGTTGGGCTTTGTGCGGGCAAATGAGTTGGTGGTTTTTTGTTGGCACTGTGTTCTTTGTATGATGACCGGTGATTTCTTTGGCGCTGTCTTTGTGTGATGACGCTGTTTTTGACCGGTGATTTTTTGGGCGCCGTATCTTTGTGTGATGACGCTGTTGTCTCGTGCTTGAATTGCCTAAAGTACGTTTTCGCACTGTTGTTGTGTTACTGGGTCATCTGATGTTATTTCGTGATTTCTGCAGAGAATGGTTTTTAGCTTTGATCATCTACTGTGTGTGATTGTAATTTTTCGTTTCTGCCTTTGAGAGTCCTGGTTCTGCAACTGTAACATTTGGGCCGTATTCATATTTGACGTCACTAAGTGACAATGGCAACGGGGTGGAAAGTGAAAGTGAACTTCCAAAACTGGATGGAAAAGTGAAGAAGAAAGAAGAAGAAGAGGAAAGTTTAGACTTTGCCTCGCAGTAGAAGCCGAATATTTTCTAGTAGGATCAGAGGCAGATCACAGTTGGATGATGTAGAGAGAATTAGATCTAGATCTACTTGACCAGTTGTTGATTCTGGCACTTATAGGACTGGCATGGTATAACCGGCGTTTTGTTGTCTTTATTTTAATCCGGTGTTCTGCACTCACTAGATTTATATAGATTTAAGTGAGAGAATACCAGGGCTTTAGCACGGTTGTCTTTGTTTCAATCCTGTGTTCCGCACTGTTGATTTGTTGGGGTCTTAGCATGGTTGTTTTTGTTCCAACCCCGTGGCCGCATGGGTTGATTTGTAACCTGACCTTGACGGGCAAATTAGTTGTGTTTTATATGACATTGTGGTGCGATGAGTCTGTGCCTTGGTTCACGTTGGGGCCTGGTGAAAGAAAGATTGAGCCCACTGCTCTGGAATGTGTTTATACAACTTTAAGTGAGTTTCGTCTGCTTCGAAGTAGTTGTAGGCCACGTGAGCATGTTTGTGCTAGTGGCCTAATTGATTACAGTGTTTATCAGCATTATGGCGCAAAAGATCTAGTGAATGGCCAACCAAAATACCATCAAATGTGTCCCTAAAGTCCCTTTGGTAACTGTGTTATGGTTTGTGTGTTACGTGTGTTGTTTGTGTTTCAAAGCATCGAAAGACTGTTATTCTTTTCAGAGATTTGTGCACTGCAAGCATTTTCTCCCTTTTTTAACTATCTGGGTTTTGGGTCTGATTTTGCTCATTACTAGGCTTAGGCTACTTGACGCACATGATTATTGTTTGAA
>JAGGCT020003342.1:0-14351 GCA_017654935.2 Phymorhynchus buccinoides | reverse complement strand
GCACAGCAGTACTGAATATTGTTAGTAGTATGAGGGGCACTCCATATATGTTGCAATATGTAAAACTGGCAGTGTGCATCTTCCTTCTGGCTAATCAAACGTTTAGATGTATCCCTCATTAGAACACATGCACCTGGTAATCCCTTCAAACAAAACGGTCATGGCACTAGACCAGGTCAACTGAGGTATGTCAAAAATAGTGCCATCGACAGATGCTCAAGCATATTCAACTATCTAGATTTGCTTCCCACTTCACTAGTGATTAGCATAATAATAATAATAATAATAATAATAATAATAATAGAAAAACATTGTAAGGAAATAAGTCAAAATATTAAGTGGTTGGGAGACCAGCCAAACTCTTGCAAAATTATGTTTTTATGCAAAGTATTCAAAGTAACTGTAGCTGTGTGGTCACTTGCGTTGTCACACTAAAATAGGGGAGACTGGGTACTTGCTTGGACATCAAACCCAAAGCGCCTTTGGGTATTTAGATATTTATGTTTCAATCTACGGTGACAGCTCTTCTCTCTGGGAGGTGAACTGAGGCCATAGAACCAGTTTCCATAAACAAATAACAGCAACTATTGTTTGATATCATAGTTTGATATTTTGAAGATTGTAAAAAGCTTGGACATCAAACCCAAAGCGCCTTTGGGTATTTAGATATTTATGTTTCAATCTATATGGGAGGTGAACAGAGGCCATAGAAAGGCTAGAATCAAGTATAAAATAGCTTGCCTTTGTTTCGGTGCTGTTCACTCCTCTGGTCCCGTCTATCTCTCCGAACTAGTAACTGTCTACTTATTTGCTCGCTCCCTACGTTTCTTCCTCTGACTGCTGCACACTCAAGGTTCCTCGGGTCCACACGAAATCGCTTGGTGATCCGATCTTTCTACTATTTAGCACCTCACTTATGGAATTCCTTCCCACAACATGTCCGCTCATCTGACTCTATTTCCGCCTTTCGCTCTGCCCTTAAAACTCACTTGTTTCGGACATATTATGATTGATTAGTGTTTGTGTGTGAGGTGTGTGTGTGGGGGGGGGGGGTCCGTTTTATTGTCAGAAATCTTGTAAAAAATGTATTTACAATTATTTTATTATTTCGTATTTTGTATGTAGAATGTCTACGTCTTGTAAACCATTAAATGCTTGTAAATGAGGTAGAAGGGTATTTTTGTTTTTGCAAAATTTGTCTATTATAATTAGTCATGTAATTGGTATGTCGATGGCAGTATGATTTTTATTTCAAGTTGCAGTATTGTATCAAAACTTGATTGGGAATGTGAATGTGGTTCTCTATTTTTATCTTTCTGAATGTTCATTTTGTAACTATTTTACTCTTGTATAATTAATTGTGTGCGAGTGTGTGTGTGAACATGCATGTGTGTGTATGTGTGCGTGTGCGTGTGTGTGTGTGTGTGTGCTGTGTGTGTGTGTGTGTTGTGTGTGTGTGTGTGTGTGAGTAAGGAAGTAAGAGAACGTTGTGTGTAAGCATCGTGCTTATTTTACTTTCAGGAAATTAATTATTTGTTTGCCTTTAATGTTCTTGTTATCAATGTAAAGCTCACTGAGCTCATGTGAGAAAGAGCGCTATATAAATTCCCATTATTAATATTATTATTATAGAACCAGTTTTCTGTAACCAAAAACAAAGCACGGCAACTATTGTTTGTTATCACAGTTTGATATTTTGAAGATTGTAAAAAGCATAAGAAAAACAACAAATGTCTTGTGAATTATCAAACAAGTTATATAATTATCCAATCATCTATGATTTTCATAAATTATAATACCTTCCTATATCCCACCTCTCCGCTTTTATTTTAGCAGTGTAAGGAAGTCAGGACCTAGACACTTGATGTAGGAAGTGGAAGGGGTGGGTGCTTCTCCTCTGAAGGCTTTCTGTTGTCCAGCTCTCTGTATAGTTTCTTTGCATTATTATACTGTTCTCAGGTTTAGAGATCTGAGAACAGAACTAGGCTTTCCCTTCCATATTCTAAAATTGGATAACATTTCAATGGCTTAGAGTCAAAACGGACTATTTTTAGATTAGTCCATAGACTTATTATTGATGTTATCGAAAAACCTAAGAACTTGTATTTAAAAACACTGCAAATATTGCAAAATGAGGATTAATCTTTTTACATTTCTGCAGTCTTTTTTTTTATTCAAGTTATTAGTTTTCGCAATAGGTTCAATAATACGTCAATGGACTATGTAAAGATAGTCTGTTTGACTCCAAGCCATCGATTTGCTGATTTAATTTAATTAGGTAAACTATTTTTTCTTCATCAGCTCCCTTGAGACTGAAAGGATTTGAATTAAAAAATAAACACTTGAAGGTGCCAAGGTGCTAAGGTGAGATTATAGGACAAACTGAATAAGAATGATAATATAACTTTGTTCACCATTACATGGATTGTGAAGGCAATGCTGCACATGGTTGTTACTCATAATTTTCAATGTGTCCTTAAGCCAAAGGTCCTGAGAAATCATAGGCTAATAATCTATAAACGTTTATGCGATTTTCTCACAGCAAGTTACTAAGAATTCAGAGATTAAAGAATCAATTTGTGTAGACAATTCAGCATTGTAAAATATGAACTAAATGAACCAAGTATTTAGACTGGTTCTCTTAAGCATTTAGCTGTATAATCACTTGAATGTTTTCTCTTTATGGGACCATTAAGAAAAAAGCATACAGCATCCTTCTTTAAAAAAGAGGTGGGTGTGGATGTAAAGAAAGAAACAGTGGTCAGTACATGTTCTGTTTTCTTGTGATGAAGAACAATGCACTGGTTACAACTAAGCATGTCGTCAAAGAGAAAAGACTATTTTTTTGGTTACTTGTACTACAGGAAAAATGATTTTGTGAAAACTGAAAAGTAATAGATTTTGTGAATCTGTTGGACTTTAAATGACCACTGTATCTCTGTATCTTCCATGTAGCTTGTAGTGTGTTTCCCCACACTTTTCCCACCCAATACATGTAAACGACATGAGTGCAAAGAGAATTCATTTAATCCCTTCAGATGAGTTTGCTTGACTTAATCTGGCTGATAAATCAGTTGTAATGTTTAATAGAACTGAAGAAAACTACAAATTCAGTCAACTTTGTAACAACAACAAAATTCATACACCTAACGTTTTGACATAAACCAACCACCATACATTTTTAGAAGGCACAAAATGCAGTCCTTGTGCCGTCATATATGCGCGTGCAATGCCGTCGCAGGGGAGGAGTTTTGCAGCTACTGGTAGGAACACATTATTATAAGCGTTAAAACGTAATGACGTCTGAAATCTGCTAGTCTTTAAATGACCACTGCATCTACCCTCCATCGTATAGGTGGTGTTTCCCACGCTGCCCTTACTCAGAACAATGTAAACACCGAGTGTGCAAAGGGAAACCAGGTAACCCCTTGTGACAATTTACAGAGGCTTGACGATGCTGCTATAACACCTCATTTCAACAACAAACGCCATCAAAACGAAGCGATGATGGTATTGTATGGTATGGTATGGGATGACGTGGTTTGGTAGGGCATGGTACTATTTTCTAGTTACACCACAGAGACAAGTTCCTGTGATTTCGGGCTGCTCCCACATAGAGAGAGTCTCTCCACTAGCGCAGTGCCACCCATTTTTTTTTTTTTTTGGGGGGGGGGATCTGTGGACAGAAAAAAAAGTTTCAGAATTCTGCTTCCTTAAAAACAAATTCGCCTTTTCACACACGTATAAAAAAGAAACCATGAACATTACCTTCCAGCCATTTTATAAATGTTGTGGTGGTTTTTTTCTTTTTTTGTCCTTCTTCTTTCCGCACATGCGTCAATTCCTGAACATCATGAACATTTTCTAACTTCCAGCCAATGTGGTAAAGTGGCTCAATGGTAATGCGTTCGCCTCATAAGCAGCAAACCCGGGATCGTTCCTGGTCGAGGCGGAGTTTTTCCGCTCACTTTCCACTAGACCTTACGGTCTGAACGCTAAGTCTTTCGGATGAAACGACAAAAACCAGGATCCCGAGTGTGCCCATGCACTTTGCACACATTGAAGAACTCAATGGCAACGAAAAAGTTGGCAATTCGTCAAAATGTACCCAACCCCTCCTTTCCCCATCAGTCACACAAAAACATGCATGCCAAAAAAGGGGGTGGGGGTGAGGGGGTTGGTGCAGCAAAAAAAAAGCTGCGATGCGCTCTCCAGCTAGGAGCAGCCTGATTTTCACAGAGACGAGTCTCTATGGCTGTAAAAGTAGTACAAGTTGTTTCCATAGATTTCTCTTCACGTCTCTGCCAATTATAGAACATGAGCATTCTCTTCCAACCATTTGAGAAACGTCGATTCCTTCATCTTCCTCCGTCTCTCCGCCCACGTGTTGTACGTGTACATGAAAGGGTTGATGGCCGAGTTGAGGGGCAGCACAAAGATGGCCAGGGCCACGCTGACTTCCCCAGGGATGGCCACGTCAGACAGGGCCAGCGTCCCGCACAGCCCGATAGGAAACCAGCACAGGAAATCCGTCACAGCGATGCTGATCAAGCGCCGGGCTATCGTCATGTCCTGCGACAATTTAGTGCTGTTGGTTTTCAGCGCGTTGCTTGTCACTGACCAGAAGATGACCGATTGACCGAAAGAGATGAGCAGGAACAAGGCGAAGTTGAAGATGACCAACACGCCCACGGAGTAATACCTTCCCTTAAACTCTTGCCTCGTCACCGGCAGTGGAATGCAGATGCCTGTCTGTCTGTAAAACTCCCAATGTTTAGTCGCAGGAAGTAAAGGGATGGCGGCTAAAAGCCAGCCGACCAGCCCACTCAGAAGACACGCCACTGAAGCTGAAGTTCTTTTAAATCGCAGGGTGCTGAACGGAAAACTTAGAACGATGAACCGGTCCAACGTGATGAGGCAAATGATCAGGGCTGACACTTCGTTGGAGACGAGAGATAGAAAGCCAGCCAGACTGCATGTAACACTATTTTTCCACGTGTCACCACGATGGAGATATTGACCCCTGAACTTTTCATCGGCAGCTCCAATGATGGTGATGTAGATTCCCATGAGAAAGTCAGACACGGTCAGAGTGATAACGAACACGGTAAACCCACTCACAGATTTGGTACTACCTGCAAAAACTCGAGCAGAAAAGCAGAACAGGTTCCCAGACACTGCCAGACAGGCCATCATCCACAGAAACACACGGTATGTCCACGACTGCAGTAAATCATCACAGGACGACACCTCGTCTTTGGGAGCATAGCAAAATCTACTGTCAAACCCTCGAGGTAGAATCTCCTCGCAACAGAGTTTGTAATTCCCTGAATAGATGGAGAACGAATGCTGAAAGTTTTTAAAAACGTCCTCAGGAAACCTATCCACAGAACTACCTTCCATACGTAGTTCTTTCAATGCGGGCAAGGATGGAAAGCTGCTGAGGATAGCGTGAATGGAAATGTAGGTTAAATTCAAATTCTCCATGGACTGGAACGGATAGAGGACTTGAGCATCGAGCAGGGAGAGTTTGGTGAACGACAGGTCCAATGTTGACAGTCTGTTAGGGTTGACATCGTAGGTCTGGTTCATGAAAAGAGTGCTCAAAGGATTGTTGGACAACGACAACGTTTTCAGGTTTTCCAGACCAAGGAAACGTGCTAGGTTGACCCGTGTCAGTTGATTGTCACTGAGATCCAGGAACATGAGGTTGAGTAACGTCATTTTAGGGATGCGACCTATCGAACAGTTGACAAACACGGCGTGCATAAGATATCTGTTTTGACCGACATCAGACAGAGTCATGCCAGATCCCGTGACATCCAGGTAACGCAGCTGAGGAAACAGCATTGCAGAAAACGGCTGATCGCACCGAAACACATGACCTTGACATTGGCAAGGTGAAGGACAGGTCATGTCGCACAGTAACTCGTCATCGTGCAGAGGACAGTGAGACCAACCGTCACACAGATGATCTTCGTGCAGACAGACCTTGACAGTTCTGCAGCGAAAGAAACCTGGACACATGATGTTGTCACATCCCTCTTCATCCTGGTGGTCGATGCAGTCGTACATCCCATTGCACCGAGTGTAGACAGGCAGGCAGTCGTTGAACTCACCAGGACAACGGTAATGGCTGTCAGGGCAAGACTCATTCACTCCCATTGCCGTCATACCAAAGAGCGAATTTATGTCGAAATCGATGAGAACTGGGGATGGCAAATACGGTAACTCTACAGCCAAGTATCGTTTTTCAAATCCGCACGAGGACTCATCCGATTCGTCCCAGCAGTTGACTCTTATATCGCAGACTTTGCCGTACGGTATGCACTGAAAGCTGGAACAAGTGAACTTCTTGACACAAGGAGAAAAATGACAGAAGACTTCGTCGCTTTTGTCTTGACACTCGGTGATGTAATTGCACAGCAACGTGTAGGCTAAACTGTACAGGCGATCACCGCACACAAATAAAGGTGTTAAAGGGTGATCAGTGGTTTTACCTACGTTGGAGGACCGCTGAGATTGAAAACTGCACGGTTCATCCGTTTGACAAAAATCTTTATACAGATTGGAATCGCAGAGGAAAGATAGGTAGGTTGCATGCCCTTCGCTGCATGTGATCGTACACGGGAAACTCTCATGATGAACAGAGGTAATACTACCCATTCCCAAGGAAACAAATTTCGAACCATCAAAACTTGTATCGCATTTACGAACACGAGACGTAGATTCACACATTTTAAAATCAGTTTTTGGCTTATATAAATTCCAAACATATATGATGTAAAGGATTTCAAAATCCGGTTTTACAAAATGATAAAGAACGGTTTTGTCATCCGTCGTAATGGTATAACTGTACATGGAACTTAGCGGCATGTTAAACAAGGAGAAACCGGTAGTGTACAAAGCGAGTTTATCTGTCTTACAAGTTTTTGGTCTCAAAGTTTGAAACGTTTGGTCCCAATCGCGTTCACAGGTTGACAGTTTGAGTACCCCTCCTAAAGAAACGCACAAAATCATTGAGAGTTTGGTTTTTGTGGTATTGGTCCATGTTTTTCTCTGTATCATTAGTGGTAACTTTGCTTACTGTCTTGTAGTAAAACGTTAACCGGCCTCTGACCGTTTGCTGGTCCAAAGTCACATGGTTGTCTGTATTGAGCGTAGTAGGCGTACACGCTTCTGCTTTTGAATTTCCATTCATTGATGATGATGATGATAATGATAATGATGATGATGATGATGATGATTTGAAATTAAATTGTCTTTTCCAAAGGTGAAAGAAAAAGAAAAATGAAACGTAAGATCAAACGCTTTTTAAATTTTAATTCAAATTATGAGTAAGAATCAAAAAGAACAAAAACAACAACAACAAAAAAAAAACAAAACAAATAAACAAAATAAATAAACAAACAAACAAACAACAACAAAAAAAACATAGCATCGCTCACTAAAAGGAAAACTACAAAACAAAAGTGCAAGAAAGTCGATGACTGCAGAAGCAATTTGTTTTATTCCCGGAGCTTAGTTAAAAACCGAGCTGTTAGACGATAGCTCCAGCTAGTCTCTCTCTCTCTCCTCTACTCTCTCTCTCTCTCTCTCTCTCCTCTCTCTCTCTCTCTCTCTCTCTCTCCCTCTTCTCATCTCTCTCTCTCTCTCTCTCTCTCTCTCCTCTCTCTCTCTCTCTCCTCCCTCTCTCTCTCTCCCCCTCTCCCCCAGTCAAAAGTAAAGTGCAAGCCCCTGCTCGCAGACCTACGAATATTGTCTGTTCTACATAATTATTCTAATGAGTTTATGACGTCAGAGTCAGAGGCAAAATGGGATTAATTGTAAGTTTGGCTAATCTCCCACTTATTTGATCTCACTCAACGTTTCAGTAAGAACACTTTGCTTTGCGCAGGTCAAGAGAAGGATTAGTATTAAATTAGCTGGGGGATTTTCTCCATGAGACGGGAAAAAACATATAAGCTTAGTTCAGTTGCTTACGTCATAGCCCTGGAATGATGTGTTGGGGTTTAGACAAGTCAGGAAAGTTAACAGCTCTAGACCATTTTTCGTCCAGCAGGTCTCTGTTAAATTGCATAATAAGAAAATTTATATTTTTCTGTGTTTTCCTCTGGCAGTGAAAGGGTTAAGTAGATTAAAAGTGTCAAGTAACTCGCATTGGCAAAATGAAAACAGAATCTCTCTCTCTCTCTCTCTCTCTTCTCTCTATCTTCTCTCTCCTCTCTCTCTCTCTCTCCCTCTCTCCATCTCTCCATCTCTCTCCTCTCTCTCTCTCTCTCCTCTCTCTCTCTCTCTCTCTCTCTCTCTCTCTCTCTCTCTTCTCTCTCTCTCTCTCCGAAAGGTAAAAATAACGAGCCGGAGACAGAAGCACAGGCCTCGTAAATCAGGTGTGTTCTAAAAGAAAGTAAATCACAAGGTTTCATTGATTTATTGGTGGTGGTGTGTGTGTGTGTGTGTGTGTGCGTGTGTGTGTGTGATTGAGGCTCACTCTCTCTGTCTTTTCTCTTCTCTCTCTTGCCTTTAGGTCTGTTTTCTGCTGTATACCATTTATGTTAAACGTGTGTGCTCGCTTTGTATTACATTTTTGTTTGAATGAGTTATATGAAGGCTAACGTGTAGTATGTTCGCTTTGATTTGTGATTTAAATCAAGATTCAGCGCACGTATAAATACCGTATGTGGTTGTTGTGTGTGAGTGTGTGTGTGTTTGTGTGTGTGGGTGTGCGTGTGTGAGAGTGATGTGTGTGGGTGTGTGTCGTGCGAACAAGACTGTGTGCTGTGCCGGCGTGCGTGCGTGCGTGCCGTGCGTGCGTGAGTGCGTGTGTGTTGGGATTCTGTGTGCGAATGCGACATGTGTGTATTTCTTTGTATGTCTCATGCATAGCCTACATGTGTGTCTGTGCTTGATAAACTCATGTTTGCATTATACACTTATGTGTCCTTAGTCTGATCACTATTGATATTTTAACAGACTGGTCTTTTCTTTGTTGTGAAATATAAAAATAATATTTACTATACACAACAGGCTTCTTCTTGGGGGTTGTGTTAAGAGATTCAAGAATTAGAAACTTTAAAGCTTTACTTCCTTCCTTGAATATTCAGTGTCCACGACATATTGCTCCTTGATAATTGCTCCTCAACAACTGCCTCGCGACAATTACTCCTTGACAATTGCTCATTGGGATACCTGCTCCTGGACTAGTTTCCCCTTGAACAACTGCTCCTCGCACATTAACTTCTTAGGTTTTTTGCTCCTCAGACAGTTGCTCCTATTTTCTTTTCTCGTCCATTGCTATGAAAGGTATCTAAAAAGGGTATCTTTCATGTGAGGGGGGGGGGGTGTTGGGCAAGGAGCAATTATCACATAGACAAGGAGCAATTGTCCGAGGGGCAAAAATCCAAGGAGCAAACTCTTTGAGGAGCAATTATCAAAGGAGCAAATTATGCTTCGGGAGGAATTACACCTAGGACTAGGAGCAATTGTTTCAAGGGGGAATTGTTGGGGAGCAAATGTCGAGGAGCAATTATCAAAGAGCAACTGTTGATACTTCGAATATTCACCATCAGGTTTTTTTGTCGTGGGACTGCACCTCTGGATGCATTACGAAAAGGCCTGAAGAGTAGAAACGACCACCACTGCAAACTAGGAGGAATGAACATCGACTCATCCTGTTGGGTGGTTTTTTTCGTCAGGGGAGAGACACTAGCCCTATCTGCTGGACATTTTTTTTACACAGGTGGCACAGTCAAAACGAAGAATCACCCCCACCCCCCTCCATGAAAAAGACCACTTAATATCTAATGTGATATCCAACCTAGCTAGGAAGAACAGCAACTGCTTCGTGGTTGAACGATCTAACACCACAGTCTTCAGGAACTCATTTTCCCCATGAACAACATCTGTGTGGAACAGCCTACCCGACCATACCATCACCTTGTCGTCGGCCAGCCAGTTCAGGACGGCTGTGTCTGGTCTCAGGCACATACTGAACTTTAGGAGCGGGAACCCAGGTATCATACGGAATGGGTTGATGGGAGTCGGCTAGCCCAGCTGTTCATTAGCTGGATGAAAAGTGGAATGCTGTAGCCCTGACTGTCATCAACACCCACCCCCCCCCCCCCCCCCCTCACCCCCCCCCCCCCCCCCCCCCCCCCCCCCCCCCCCCCCCCCCCCCCCCCCCCCCCCGCTTCCCCCCACCCCCCCCCCACCCCCCCCCCCCCCCCCCCCACCCCTCCCCCACCCCCCAACCCCACACTCCCCCCCCCCCCCCCCCCACACACACCACACACACATTTTTGTTAATTTTTTATTTGTGTTTTGTAGGGATGTTCGTTGTATGTGCTCTCCCCATTTTCCCCCCGTTGGTGTTAACATCAATAATTGGACTCCTGCCAACGTACTAGAATAAGATCAAGAAGAAAGAAAGGGTCGATCGTCCCAAAAACAAGGCTAAAATGCTAAGTTATGAAATCTCCTGTATTTAATGACAACTCACATACACGCAAAAGCTTAATAATAATAGTAATAATAATAATAAATAAATAATAACAATATGAAAATGAAACAAAGGAAATACCAACAAGCTAGTTAGTTGCTTTTATTCCAATATTTCGGTCGGGTTCGACCTTTTACTAGGAAATCTTTCTCCTGACTGACAGTAGTTTCATCTCTCCCAATTTCACAAAACAACAGTATCAGTCACACACACACACACAAAGAAAAGGGGTGAAGAAAATGCATTTAATTCTGACTTTTTGAAGCCTCCTTCTTCTCATCTTTTAGATATTTTAAACCAATACCATTTATCCCAATTAATTAATGAACCTACTAGGATCACTGAAGCTAGTTCAACCTGCTTAGATCTCATTATAACCCAAAGTCCCAACATAATAACTTTAGTTCATGTTCTTCCTCCTGTATTAAGTGATCATTGTGTTCCATGTATTTCTATTAGGAATACTGTTTCCAAAGACCAGAAATTCAAAATAATTATTTTTGATTATAAAAAGCTGGAAAGTTAAAGGTTCTGTAATTTACTAAATGATATAGGTTGGAACAATGTAGTTCTGAATAGATCAATTGATAAGAGTGCACAGTTGTTTTCCGAAATTCTAATTGGAAAAGCTAAAATGTGCATGCCAGTTAAAACTGTTACTATATACCCCAATGATGTAGTTTGGCTGACAGACGAAATTGGATTATTAATAGAAGAACGGATATAAATCCATAGGCAGGCTAAACTTAGTAATGACCCTAATGATTGGCTTCACTTCCAATGGTTTAGAAACTATGTTACCACTATGGAAAAACAAAGACAGGAGGAGTACATGACAGAACTAGAAAATAAAGTTTCAAATTATTTTAACTTTGGACAAAAGGAATGGTGGAAGCTGATTACTTCTTTTTTAAAGAGGAAATGTGTTAATTCCAGTGAAATTCCACCCATCTTATCCAATGGCACCGTTTATTAAACAAATAAAGAAAAAGCTGATGTTTTCAACGACATTTTTTTAAATTTCGCAATCCACTGTACAAAATGAGGATGATGATATACCAGATATTCCATTTATAGATGCATCTCTTTCAGAAATTGAGTTGAACAATTTTCTTGTAAAGGAAGTCATAACAGGTTTAGATAAGAACAAAGCAGTGGGTCCCGACCTTGTCCATAATAAGTTGTTAATTGATGCTCTGCCAGTCATTCTTAATCCTTTAACAATACTTTTTAATATATGTTTAAATGAAAGTAAATTTCCCTTAACTTAGAAGACTGCGCATGTCAGTCCTATTCATAAAAAAACATCTAAAGAGTTATGTACTAACTATCGACCTATATCATTACTTAGCTGCGGTGGGTAAGATATATTGGAGAGATGTGTTCAAAACAGGTTTCCAATTTTTGTCACTTAAAAACATTATTACTCCTTGCAGTCTGGGTTTACCCTGGGGATTCCACGTCAACCAGCTTGTCGGTGTATATACAATGATTTATGTTCATATTACGACAATGGAATGCAATACAGGCAATCTATTGCTATTTCTAAGGCTTTTGACCGTGTGTGGCACCAAGGTTTTAATTCATAAACTTAATGCTAATGGCATAAGAGGGAAGCGCTTGGGTGGGTTGTCGATTATCTTTCTAATCGTTTTCAGGCTGTTGTTATTAAAGGCAATAAATCTGATTATAAAAAGATATCTGAAGGTGTTCCCAGGATCTGTCTTAGGTCCCTTATATTCTGATATAATTAATGATATTGTAGAAGGAATTCAATCAATTATTAAACTGTTTGCAGATGACACAGGCATGGCATTAGCATGAACACCAGTTCTTTGTGCAGAAAGTTCTTAACTCTGAATTAGGAGAAATTCTATGCTTGGTCTAAACGTGGAAAATGACATTAATGATTATAAAAAAACAGAGCTATTAAACACTATACGTAGCAACACACAACTGTTTATTACCTGACATTGGGGCTTAACACACTTGCAAAGCACGAATATCACAAGCACTGGGCTCACACTTCAACATAAACTGTAAATGGGACATTCATATTAAAAGTTAATTAGCACTGTTGCATGTGATTATCATGTCTGAAACGTATAGCATAAGTTGAGCAGAAACGCATTAGAAAATTAGTATAAATCCTTTAAGTACCTCATTTTTGATTATGCTGGCATTATATGGGTAGTTGTACTGACACTCAAGCGGCTTCTTGAACAAACGACACCTTGAAGCCATTAGAACTATTATTGGACGCTGTCGATGCACTAGCCATCAGAAAATATACAATGAATCGGGTTTTCTTCTCTTAGAGAAAGACGACGTTAGACATAAACTTATATTCTATTGTTATAATTATTTATGGTCTTGCCCTGATTATCTCTCTAATTTAATTCCGATTTTGGTTTCTGTAAGAAACCGTACCATGGCGAAGACCTTCAGAGAGAGTTTTCCAACTTCTATGAACAGAATGTATCATAGCGTCATGTATTCCATCCACTACAGAACTCTGGAAACACTCTCCAGAAAAATTTTAACAAGTTGTGATCCCCTTGTGCTTTTAACGCCAGCCTATCAGTACAGGACCTGTTATACCTGATATTTCTATTTTGGCACCCGCAAAAAGAACCAATTTTGCACTGTCGTCTTCGCCTTGGCATTAGTGACTCCAATTATGCTTTATTCACAGTCATTTATGTTGTGAGATCCAGGTTGCACTTGTGGCTTTGTAGCGAAACAGCTGAGCATTATCTCTTAGCATGCCCCTGTTTATGTTGTTCGTGCTAAACACTTATCTAACCTTTCCTCTGATTATCTTAATTGTGACATCTCTTGTGTGGTAGGCAAATGATCCATATGAAACCAAAATATTAATATGAAAACTGTACATCTCTTCATTTCCGGTTCGAATCGTGTTTAAAAGCTATTTTCTAAAGCTTTTCAATTATATGTCAAATCCAACATTCCAATCATTTTTGTGTGAAAGCGCAGGGGCACCTCTAATGGTCTAAATTGATTGAATAAACTTGTTCTAGCTATGTAAACATGGTTGTAATTACTTTTGTGGGAGTTTTTAATGCGTGTCATTATTGGTCATCAAATTGTTGATAATTGTCTCTCAATCCCCTTTTGTTTCCCCCTTCCTTTTTTTTTTGGGGGGGTGATTTTCTCAAATGTAACTCTTTTATTTTTTCTATTTTATATTTTGTAAACTTTGTTTGTTAGTTTGTGGAATATGTTTCTAAAATATTGAAAATATATTTTTGTAATTGGTGAGAAACCACACCTTCCGTCATTGAATTCATATGTAAGGTATTGTGTACGGGTACGTTATAAGCTATATGCTTGTTGTTACCCAGTTACCTCGTTATTGTCTATAATTTGGAAATTGTTTGAATTAAAAAAACGTTTAAACCAAGAAAAATGCATGCACATTGAAAAAACCAATCTTGAGCGATTAATCATAATAATAATAATAATAATAATAATAAATATAATAATACATAATAATAAATAGTGAATCAGTTATATAGCGCACTCCTCCATCCAAATGTGGCGCTCTATGCGCTTAACAACAACAAAAAGTAAAAGCAAGAAAAAATTCAACACAAACTAATAACTCTCTCCACACATATGCAAATATGCATTACACATACACACACCATCCCCCACCCACACCTACAGCAGGCACGCACGTACGCACACATACCACACGCGCGCGCGACACAACACAGACACACACACACACACACACACCACACACCAGTACATCACAGACCAATCACCCCACCAAGAACACAATACATAATACAATAAGTTATCTCTCTACTCGCTCTCGCTCTCTCTC